>JAMZAV010006111.1:0-43529 GCA_024449915.1 Sweltsa coloradensis | reverse complement strand
GTCTAATTTTAAAAAAAATTTTGGGGGGACTTAATTAGGACAAGCCATACCCTGAGCCGGTGGGTGAGCGATCCTGATTAATGGAAAAGTTAACGGATGTCAAATGTTCAGACGTCAAACACGGAAAGTGCCTCTCACGACCGCTCGACTGTGTGTGACCACGTACGATCCACATCCACATATTCAAGCAAGGTAAGAAAGAAAACATTTACTATTTTTAAAATAAAATAATAAAATCCTACTATGCAGCAATACATTTATCAATCCAAAACTGTAACGCTCACTGAATAATTCGAACAGAGATTTTTAAAGATTATTTGTTCTACCATTCATGATAGTAATGTGTAATACAATTTTATTTATTAATCATACTTTCAAGATAATTTTTAAAAATTGTGTTTCCTTGATGCAGTGTACAACATAATTATTTTCTCATTTATTCTTTACATGTCATTTCAAAAAAAAAAAATTCACGAATTGATATTTTGAGTAGTTTTAAAATGTAAAGATAGTTTTTATTATATATCTATTTACCACAATTACATACTTTACTTTTTAGTTTTCACAGATATTCGAAATTTAATTTTCATAATATCCGTAATGCAGTGAAGATTGTAATTTATGTTTGCAGTGGTCACACAAGTAGAAACAACATTGGTGCAACGACTCCTCAACCTCAGGACAAGAGAAAACGGTAAGTTTGTGATGATTATTTTACTATGAGATTTTTCAAAATAATGTTTTCTATCTATTTCATATTGTTTATAATAACATTAAAGTAGTGCACAAATTTCTTTCTTTCATAAAGTATTGTTTTATTTCCACTCTCAAAATAATGTTTTCTACGCATTTCATATTTTTCATAATAACATTAAACTAGTGCACAAATTAATTAATTTTTCAAGTTTTGCCTACACATAATAATATTTTATTTCCATTTTCATTCAACTTACAATGCAATGTAAAATTTCATTTATTTATTTCCATACAGATAATTTCCAAAATATAAGGAATACTGTTTTATTGCTACTATTTTTGCAGTACTCATAGAGGAAGAAGAAGCGGGAAACAAACAAGCAGCAACGCTCCTAGCAACAATGATGGGGCTGTGGCTTCCACGTCCCGAGCACAGCATGGAAATAATATGTAAGTTCAATAATGATTAGAAATGGTGTGTTTTACATTTTATTATACTTTATTAATTGCTTAGTTTATTTTTTTATTTAATTTTTTAACTTTTTGGATGAGCGAAGCGAGCGTAGCGACGAAGCGAAGATTCCATTTCACTACACTGGAGAAAAAAATCCGGAATGTTTTTATTTCTTTTTTTTTGTATTTTTGTGTCTGTGTCCACACGATTCCGTCTAAACCGATACTCCGATTGCGATGAAATTTTATGGAGACCTTCGAAATCTCTGAACTTAGAACTGCACAGTACAAAAAATTGATAAAAAATTATTTCTCTTGAAAATCGCAATTTTACGATTTTTTAAGTTTTTCTTATTTATTTTTGTTTGTATTTTTGTGTGTTTGTTAACACGATTCCGGCTAAACCGATACTCCAATTGCGATGAAATTTTCTGGAGACCTTTGAAATCTTTAAACTTAGACCTGGCACGTTTTTGGGTACAATCGAAGAAATATTTCTTATGAATATCGTACTTTCACGATTTTTTACTATTTTTAGTGCGATATTTTCGTGACATTTGGGCCGATTCTGACCAAACGGGTGGGGCTACAACGTTCATATTTCACATAGACATTAAGGTAATGGTGATGTATGCTTTTGAAAGAAAAAGTTGAAATAGTTAGCCCAGTATCTATAGAAATAAAGGTTTTAATATGATTTTTTTTGAGGTTTGTAATAAAATTAAAAAGTAACAATAGAAACTTGACAACAATCCCCTAAAATGCATTAAAAAGCACTTGCAAAGGAAAAGTGGTCCTACAAAAAAACTAAAAACTTACAAAAACGCTCATCCATCAACGCGGCGGGACTAAAGCGTTTTCCTAGTTTTAAAACTTTGTTTTAGCCGTTTAAATAAAATTTACTAAATTTTTATTTTAAAAACATTGTTTTTAGTTGTTTTAATGACTTACTAATAATATTTACTTATTTAATAATTAAGTGTTATCAAAATTATTAGTTTTTTAAAATTTTAATTTTTAAAATTTTGTTTTTTTATTTTTTTGTAATGCTTTTTACTTCATTCATTTGTTTTTCTCATTGATTCAGAATGTTTAATGATTTTTTGTTTTGTTTGTTTGTTTGTTTGTTTGTTTGTAATGAGTAAATTTTTACGAGATTTTTTATTATAATTATAATTTACTTTTTGCAGTGCTCCGAACATCACCGACACTACATATGTGACGCAGACTGGGTGAAATGCGGCCGTCAGCCCGTCAACGCAGCAACAACCGCAACCGCAGCAGCAACAACAGCAACCGCAGCATCGGCAAGTTTAGACTGTTTACTTTTAAATTTTATTATTTTTTTATCATTAAATAGTCAAGTGGTTTAAAGAGTTTATCTTCTTTTTTGTAGATCCATATCAAGGTTAAAGGTCTTGCACGACCAAAGGAATCAACCCCAAAATTTAAAAAATTTTTCAGAAAAAATGTAAACTAATTTTAGAGATATTCCCGAGGGTAGAACAGGGAATGGCTGCATTAAACATTTACAAACCTTACGAATTTTTAACAACGTTTCAACCTTATAAAAGCCCATGAAAAGTGGGGTTAAGTATACACAGCAAGCTTCCCCAAAAACCAATCAACATTTCCCCCGCCGTGAGTCAGAAAAATGCGAGAAAATATTGCAAAGCTTTTTTGCAGTAGCGAAAAAGCAATGCAAATTTCCTAGCTAAAGGGACCATTATGTTTTTTTAACACATTCGTATGACATGTGGTGCGCAAGAAATGCCTTTCCCTTTCTTAGATCCGATTTTGAGTTTGCCAAAAAAAAAAAATTCCATATACTTTGATAATACTTTGGAAGAAGATAACCTTGTTTTGGGCAGAGCTTTTTTTGGGGGTAGGATCCACGAAGCAACACTAAAGGTTTTAGCTTCCTTTTACACTGAAAAAAAGCTGAAAGGAATTAAAGCGCTCAGCTTTGCACAGATGTAGGTGTGGACCAACGCACGGGGGGGGTGGCAAAGTAGTCAGTTAAACTTTCCCTTAAAAAATACCAATAACTTTTTTGGTGATCGGAAAGGCAAAGATGCCCTCTTTGAAAGGGCCTTTTGGCACATGACGGAAAACCCCGCAAGCACATTACCCGTTTTTCCATGTAATCATTTTGATGTCATTCGATCTGTTACTGGGGTTTTTGATTTCCCTTTTTACTGCCGTCCCCCTTTTCCGACAGGTACTCTAAACTGGAGCTCATAAAAGCCCATCACATGCACACTTTTCACACCAGGAAATGTGTTTTGAAAAAAAAGCAACGGAAGAAATTTTATAACGCCTTGCGTATTCAAAGGACAGGGGTTTTTATGATAACCCCTTGCTGCCCCATTGTAAAAAAGAATCGTTCAGTATGTAAATTTATAGAATTTGTACAAAGGGCAAATATTTTTATTGCGAGACCCTAATACCCCTAAAAGCGGAGAATCATGTGCCATATTGTAATAAATTTTGGATGCTAACTATTTGTGTCCATGCAAAAAAAATTTAGCAGAGAAAAAAGGGAAAAAAGATAGAACAATCTACTTCTTCTACGACTTTTGTCAACCCCGTTTCTGTGTACCATGCCAGGCAAACAAAAAACATTTTAGCAGAGCAAATTTTCTAGTATCCAGCAAGTTTTCCTAAAAATGCATGATCGCCCGAAGAAAAACCATGTCAAGCCCCGGTCCGGTGATTCACGCCAAAAGATTTCTATGCCCAGACCCTTTAGGGAAATTCTGAAAAAATATTCGACGCACCCAATGGCGTAAAAAGAGGGTTTTTCTTTGGGGCACAAAAGCAAAGGCTAGATACCACTTCATTCTACGAAAAATGGTCACAGAATTAAATGGTCTCCAGATATTCTGGGAACAGGTGCAAGCGCTATCCTTTTCTTCAAAGACATCACTTCAAAGATTCATTAAATTTTTTTACCCATGCCTGAGCAAATTTTCCAAAGACTAAAACTAACACGAAAATAAAGAGGGCTACTTCCCACACTTTTTTAAAACCAGTAAATTTTGATTAGGGGGCCGTTTCCCCACCCCAAGCCTATGGGGCAGACCCAAAAGAGCGAAAAAAAGGCAGCAATTAGATTTTGGGCCCCGAACAAAATGAACATAAATAATCTTAATTTAAAAAAAACTTGAAATTCTTGTATAAATGATGTTAATTTTTTGCGGTCTGCCTGTGACCTTTAGAAAAAAAATTTTTGAATGAAAAAAACTTTTAACCGTTTTTGGAAGCGTCACTATGCCCCCCCCGAGCCTGTATGAAAGTTTTTCAACAAAACTATATCAAGGAAGGCACAATTGGAATAATTCCTACAGGCGGGTACCGCTGTGCTGAAAGGCAGTCCCATATAGCAACAACATGGATTAAATGGATCGAACATAAATATCGAATCAAAATTCAACATTAAATAAAATAAATATACAAATAAATTTTATTTAGAGTCTACCCACTCAGTTATATAACTGATTTTCAGTGGGGGACATTAAATCAAAGCGACCAAGCCAACCCTGCAGGCCCCGACGCAATCGACGAGTGAGCGATAACCAACAAAAGATCGATATTTTTTAATAGGAAATATAGCAATCAGTGGTATGGACAGTGCGAACACCCGCGAATCAACGCCAGAATCAACAAGGCCGATTCAGAACAACTCTGAAATTTATTTTGTGCTTCGTTGCTAGGACGGCTCCAAAGTCACCGTTTACAAACTCCTAAGACAAGAACTGATGGACTTAAGTCCAAATCAGAAGTTAACAAACTTCTGACTTTAGCGGGAATCGAACCCTGGTCCTTCTGCATTGGAAGCAGATACGCTAACCACAAGACCAACGAGCCACACAACAAGACCAACGAGCCACACAAACATTCATTCAGGCAGACATTCAGATACGGGCCGTGAAAAAAAGGTACTTGGTCGTTTCAAGGTCGATGGATAGTATGAAGCCGACGATGGTCGTAAAGTTATTTATGAGTACCATGGTTGCTGGTTCCACGGCAATATACAATGCTATCCAGATCAAAATTTGAAAGTAGGTGGAAGTGATGTTCACGAGACGATGGGACAACGTTACGAAACGACTCAGCACAGGACGGCACTTCTCCGAGCTGCTGGATATGAGGTTATTGAAATGTGGGGATGTGAGTTTGAATCACTTAAGCGTACAGAGCAAGGTCTTGCTGAATTTTTATCAAGCCACCCCTTCAAGAAACAAGAACCCTAAAAAAAACCCGCGACGGATTTCATGGTGGACGGACCAATTGTGTAAAAATGCATTATAAAGTGAATCCTGGCGAAAAGATTTACTATTATGATGTATGCAGCCTCTACCCATTCATAAATAAATATGGTGCATATATTTTAGGCCACCCCAAAATTTACATTGGGGAAGATTGTAAGAAACTTGTGGGGACAACTTATGATATAAGTAAACTCAACGGTATGATAAAAAGTACAATCTTACCTCCTCAGCAACTGTACCACCCAGTTTTACCAGCACATTGGGTGGAAAACTTGTTTTTGCCTTGTGTCATTCATGTGCAGATCAACATATCCAAACTGACTGTCCCCATGTAAATATTGTAGATAGGCAACTTACTGGAACCTGGGTCATTGCCGAAGTGCAAAAGGCAGTTCAAATGGGGTACACGATTCTTGAAGTTTATGAAATTTGGAATTACCATTCGACCCAATATAATCCACACACAATGTCTAGTGGTTTATTTGTTGAGTACATAAACAACTTCCTCAAGATGAAAGTGGAAGCCAGTGGTTGGCCTAAGCATTGCAAGACGGACAAGAACAAACAAGACTATATTAGACATTTTGAGGAAAAAGAAGGCATTAAATTGGATCCGACGAAAATTTCTCACAACCCGGGGCTACGACAGATAGCCAAGCTTATGCTTAATTCGTTTTGGGTCAAGTTTGGGCAACGTGATGACCTTGTACAACATAAATTCATTGACACCTATGCTGACCTTGTACAGCTCCTATCAAATCCATCCAATGAAGTATTGTAAGTCGAAATAATTTCCGACGAAAAGATTTATGTTCATGGAAACCATGTCATGCAGGAATACAGGCTTCCCCCAGAACCAATGTTGTCATAGCAGCAATAACTACTGCTCTTGCTCGACTTAAACTTTACCTGGAGCAACTCGACGAAAAGTTTTGTATTTCGATACGGATAGTATCATTTTTGTGAGTCGACCTGGCGATGTAAACCCACCAACTGGTGATTTTTTGGGTGATTGAACAGATGAAATTGCAGAGTATGGACCTGGATCGTACATTTCCGAATTCAACAGTGGTGGACCCAAAAATTACAACTTTAAAGTAATTTGTAATGGAAACCCTGAAACTGTGAAAACTGTTTGCAAGGTGCGAGGTCTACGGTTAAATTATTCAGCTGCAAAAGTGGTTAATTTTGATTCAATGAAACAGAGTATATTAAAACACAGAGATGATGATGATGATGATGATGAGTGATGATGATGATGATGATGATGACTCGGCTGTCGGCTGTCGGGCCGTGCGGACGTGTGTCGCTCCGCTCCGCGAAAGCATGCTTGCATGCATGCCAGTAACTGACTCAGCTATTGTTGCTTCGTGTAATCTATTCTTCCGCTAGTGTAGTGACCAAAGTAATTGATTGTGGTTTTGTTGGTGTTTTAACGGAGCAAGTGTTTGAATTGGTCGATATGACTGTCTCTAGCACAGTCTCGGCCGGGTGTTCTTCGCGTAATTTATCTTTCGCGTAGTGTAGTGCAAATGTTGTGCAAAGTTAAAAAATTGAGTTTTGTTGGTGTATCAACGCAATAGGTGTTGATTTGTCAGGCTCTGACTGTAACACAGTACCGTGTGGGTTCGTCTCCCGTCCCTGTGCTGTGCAGGCGGACTTGACGCAGGCTCGTGTGGTGTAACATTGCCTCTATGTTCGGCTGGCTGTCTACACTCTCCACATCATTATCGACGGCAAGTTGTGGTGACGTGTCAATGTACTGGGTCCAGGCTTCATGAAACATCGAAGTTATACACATTCCAATGGAAATTACGTTGCTAGAGTAGCTTGACTACGATAACGCTTATTCACTCGTACATACTACTAATCAGGAATAAACACAAACACTTAAGTGGTTGGTGACTACGCTAACTACAATCACATAATCTGTTGATCATTTTAAATAGTTGAATTAAAATGACTTCTGTAAATAGTGAAGCCCAAATTTATATGTTACCGCTACCTAAGGAATTTCGCTGCCATGAGTGTTCTCTTAGAAATCATCTGGATGCAAAACGAGAACGGCTGGTAGCTACAGGCGTCATGCTGACTTATCACAACATCTTAGAAGATATCATAACTGGCTCTTCACGTCAGGTGTGTTAAACATGACATAATTCTCAAGGATTTGAAGTAACAAAATCCCACTGGAAGGGCAATGCAGGATTGAGCCTTGGTAGCAGAATCTGATAGCGACGATGAAGTGCAACAGTTGTTGGCTCTCCATTTTCCCCCAACACAAAATGTACGGACACTAAGAAATAGAGATGTAACACTTCCATGTCCCCAGTGAGAGCGTAAATATACCCCCTGCCCTCGGGAGAAACGTGACACCGGGGTCCCCCAATCATGAAAGTAGCTTTGTTTCAGTTCAAACAAGCATAAATGAAGATGTCAACGAAAGTTTTAATTGGGGTAACGACTGTTCTCCGCCAGGCACATATTGACCCTCTTGTAGAGGCGCGCCAAGCTAACGTAGTTGCTTATATTAACAGGCGGAAGCAACATACGGACAATGAGTCATCAAAGAATCCTCCGGCCTCTATATGTCATGCTGCAAGAAGGGAGATATCAACAGCAATTCCTCTGATCATATCGATTCAGAATATAATGACACAACTCCAATTAATAGTCAAATAATGATTTGGATTCACTAAACATTGCGAGTTCTCCCGTGTCAGACACAAAACAGACCAATTAATGAAGTCATAAATCTCCCTATACTACAGGATTCATCTACACAAATCAATTCCCCAACTCAAGATAATATCATCAAGCCTATTAATGATAAAATGTGGATGTGGCCCAGAAAGCAGATCTGCAAGGTGGATAGTCGACTAGAAAGAGCGTACGAGGAAGGATGGGACCAATTTGAAGAGGAGATGGCAGAGGTTACTGCAGAAATACAATCCCTTGCAGACGAGAAGAAGGATAATATGAGAGGAACGCCACCACCAGGTCGTCATCGGCAACCTGGAAATCGTGGTAACAACCGTGGAAAGTCGCGGTCTGATGCAGGTGGAAAGCGGGGTAATGGTGTTCCAGAAAGGCGAAACGAGCGGCACATCCGCAAACCCTAGTCCTGATCAAAATGCAGACGACGCCATCGATGGGCGACAGGAGCTGCCCCCAAGAGCAACAAGGTCAGCAGTTCAATGGTAATGATGCAAGTCGGTTGCAAAAAGCTGTACGGGTGAGTAAAAAACAAGCATTTGAGGAAATAATGCAAGGTTCTTCACCATTCTGTAGCGTAGACAAAACAAGGTGGAAGATTACTTTAAAGACTCGTTCAATAATCCTTACTATAACTGGACACCACCCCCCAACATAATTCCAAATTTGCATTCGGAAACTACTGGAGATGATGATATATCCCGCCCTATTACAGCAGGGGAGATAAAAATCACGCCTCTTTAGCATGAAAGACTCAGCGCCTGGGCCAGATTTCATAAAATATAGTTTCTTGAAGAAAATAGATAGTGAATGCAACTTATTATGTGCGATCTTTAACATTTGCCTTAAGTCAAAACAAATTCCACTGGCATGGAAAAAGTCAAGAACTGTGCTAATTTACAAGGGAAAGGGTGGTAGGGATGACTTGTCCAATTGGCGACCTCTTACATTAGGATCAACTATGAGCAAACTATATGCAGGAATCCTGGGAGGAAGGCTATCGAGCTGGGCATCTAGTAACAACATCATTTCGCCAATGCAAAAAGGGTTCATGGAATTTGAGGGATGCCTAGAGCATAATTTTGTCCTGCAATCTATAATTGACAACGCCAGAAGGCACAATAAAGAGGTATATGCAGCTTGGCTGATCTTCAAATGCCTTTGGGTCAGTACCACACGAGTATATGAAGGAGGCACTAAGACAACTGGGCGTACCTGAAGACGTTCTAGAGATCATAGCTGACCATGTACCATGGAAGTGTTACTAGAGTTAGAACAGGTCAAGGCTATACAAATGATATTGAGCTCAAAGCTGGAGTGAAACAAGGGTGCCCGCTAAGCCCAATTCTGTTTAATTTAGCTATTGAGCAATCATTAGAGCGATTACAACTTAAGTGATAGTTGTGGGGCTGAAATTCATAGTCGATCGATTTCCATACTGGCCTATGCGATGACTTGTTTTAGCAGCTAAAAATGAATTGGCTCTACGACGTCTTTTGAGAATGGCTGGGGATGCAGCCAAGTGGGCAGGACTGACATTTAACCCAAAGAAGTGTGCTCGCTCAGTATTGACTGCACAAAAACACGAGATACGCTTCCAACTGTATTCCTCATACAAGGTGCTCCAATGAAAGCATTGAACGATGGGAGGCGTACCAGCATCTGGGCGTTCCTACTGGATTCAGAGTCCAACAACGCCAGTAGCTGAACTGGAGAGAATGTGTGAAGACTACACAAAATTGATGTTTCTCCGTTAGCACCCTGGCAGAAGTTAGATGCGTAAGGACTTTCTCCTCCCACGGCTTGAGTTTATAATGCGTAGGGGAGGATGAGAAAGACTGCCTTTTATAAATTTGACCGCAAAATGAAGGCGGCCGCGAAACGGGGCTGTCACTCCCTCGACGTGCCAGCGCAGAGGTGGTGTACATGCCCATG
Organism: Sweltsa coloradensis; assembly: GCA_024449915.1. Lineage (NCBI taxonomy): Eukaryota > Metazoa > Arthropoda > Insecta > Plecoptera > Chloroperlidae > Sweltsa > Sweltsa coloradensis. The sequence continues at coordinate 33,456 of JAMZAV010006111.1, read as the reverse complement.
GCAGAGGGGGTGCAGGCCGTTACCAACTAATGACTCTGTAGATGTGCTGGCGGTAGCCATCCGTTTCGGCTTCTTACGGCCAGCGATCCACTTTGTAAGGATATTGCGTGGTCCTCACTAATGGAGGTAGTTAGGAAACGTATTGGTAGAGAACCAACGGTCCACGACTGCTGCCAGTTCCTTTCGGGAAGCATGGTTGGTGATCTGGGAGGTAGAAGTAATGACTTCAGTTCCATTTGGACTAGAGCACGTAATGCTACAAGGAGGCTACAAACACGCATTGGGTGTCAGTGGGGGTACAGTGAGGCAAGAGGTGAGATAGCCATTACAATAAATATGCCAAATCGGACACCCGATTGGCATACTATACCGCAAAGGCTCGCGGCTATTTGGCTAACCAACTAAGAAATGGTCTCCGTCACAACTATAAAGAAAGACTTCTTCGAAAGCCAGACCAGGGAAAGGTGTATAACATTCTAGTAAATCTCAGGCTAGTAACCATTTCATGTCAACTGGGCGATTTACACGGTTCTGTGACTGGCGGTTTGTTACAAAGGCGCGATTAGATACAGTGGGGCTAAATGGTACTCGGAGGTACGGAAATGCTCCTACTAACTGTCGCCGGTGTGACTATGGGCACGAAACTTTACCAATGTTTTGAACTCGTGTCGATATCATACTGCTGCATGGACAGAGAGGCATAATGCTGTGTTGAACAGATTAGTTAAGGCTATTCCGAGGAATCAGGCAAACACAATCCGAGTTAATCAGAAGATTCCAAATTGCGATCTGAGGGAAAGACCTGATCTAGTTATTACGAACATCATAAACAAAGGAAGCTTGTATAGTGGACGTTACTGTACCCGCCGAGAACCACGACGACGCCTTGCTAGCTGCTCGAGATTACAAGATCAGGAAGTATACGCCACATGCCGAAGTGCTTAGAAGCACGGGGTTTGAAACTGTGGTTGAAGCAGTGGTTGTGGGTAGTCTGGGATCGTGGGATACTAGGAATGATCGGGTTTGTGAAAATGCTTGGAAATTGGAAAAAAGTACTCTACCCTAATGAGAAAGTTATGGTCAGTGACACTATCCGGTGGAGCAGAGACATTTTTATTGAACATGTAACTGGGCATCGACACATACAACTGATGACGTAAATACAAAAAATACTAACTGTATACATATTTAATTCGTTTTAACAAACGCAGAGATTGCGTGATTTATGGTGTAAGCAAATAGGATTGACACAACGGTTCGTCTTAGACCTATTTTGTTTTGTATGAATATTATATTATGCTTCAATTTGAGAGGTGCAAAGGAGGCTACATTGTATGCATGTACGTTATAGTATTATTGTGTGTACCTGATATAGATTATTGTTATTGATTTTAATATGTTAACAACAATTGTCCAATTTTACCGTTTTATGTGTCTGTCTGGTGAGGTGCAATATGTATGGTGTTTTATGCTTTAAAACAATGTACAATGTATTGTAATAACTTTGTATATTTAGTCAACAACTTCAACTGTTATTGATAAATTGTTGGTTGACGCAATGTAATGTGATAGATACTAATAAATGATGATGATGATGATGATGATGATGATGATGATGATAAAGCAGAAGATGATGAATCCATGATCATTACCATGCCACACAAAATTGCATGAGTGAAACATTTTAAGATTGCTTCTAGAGAACAAAGGAAAATAAACGTGCAGTTGTAACAAAACGAAAAATTGTAAATGATCACGACACGCTGCCATTTGGATTCATTTGAAGCAATGACATTTGAAGCAACTAAACATTGTGTGAACATGAACTTTAACGTACTCATTGTACGAAATGTTATAAGAGGCCAATAATACTATAGATAGTGGGCCATGTAAATAAAGGGGTTTTTTAAGCATAGAGTTACATCACCAAACTCTATGTGGACCTTCCCTATAAAAAAACAAAAAAGGAACCCTATCCATTGGCTGAAACTTTGACGTAGTGATGGGCTTTTCTAACTAATGTCAGTCAGGTGATTATTAATGCTATATAAGAAGCTATGATAAAAATATTCAAACAGAAGTAAAAATGGATCCGCAGTGGAAACATCCATTTACAGCATTGATTTGTGGACCCACTGGATGTGGTAAATCACATTTTGTGACCAAATTTATTCAACATCTCCCAGCCATGGTAAACAAACCAATCACTGAAGTAGTATGGTGCTACTCTGAATGGCAGGATCTTTATGAGAAGAACAATAATAAAATTGTACGTTTTCATCAAGGATTACCACAACTTGAAGATTTTCCTCCTAATGAAGGCGCAAGACTAGTGATTGTTGATGATATGATGCGTGAAGCAGATGAAAGAATTGTTGACTTATTTACCAAAGGATCTCATCATCGTAATTTGAGTGTAATGTTTATTTCGCAAAATATGTTTCACCAAGGAAAAGGAAGAAGAGATATTTCATTGAATTCACACTATCTTGTGTGTTTTAAAAATCCTCGTGATCGAGCACAAATTAGTCATCTGTCTAGGCAAGTTTACCCAGACAATCCAATTTTTGTACGGGAAGCTTTTGAAGATGCTACATCTTCTCCCCATGGATACCTCTTGTTTGATTTTAAGCAATCTACACCAGACATTATGCGTTTTCGCACTTTGATATTTCCCGACGATAAGTCTTGCTTCGTATATCTTCCAAAAACTTCTATAAAACGTAATGATGTTACTCAATCTTCATCATTCGTTCAACATGTCTAGTACCGTACTTAGTCATTCTGATCTGCTTCGTGCTCTCCAGCGGGCTAGTCCAGCAATGAGAAAATCAATTATAAAATCAGCTGATTGTGGTTTGATAAAGTCAATTTGTGAATGTGCCGACAACACTTTTAAAAGGACGTGTAACCCTAAACAACTCTCAGAAGAGAAAACTTGCTCGTCACAAGAAGGTGCTGAGAAAACTTGTGCGGCGAGGTGAAAATTGGAAAAGAAAAAGGAAAATTTTGCGTAAGATTAATAAGCAAAAATTTCTTCCTAAATTTGTAAATACTAGAAATTATAAGAATGTTGAATGGAAGCAAGTAGATGAAGATATCTTAAGTGGTCCCATTGACCAAATTGGTGTGGCGGTAAGTGCAGATGATAAATTAGAAATGTTTGTTAAAGTAGTCGTAGAACCTCTAAATGAGCATGCACACCCCTTGAAATTAAGAATTAAAGGTAAGCCAGCCCCATGGTTAACAGCAGAGATTAGGAAATCCATGCATAGAAGAGACCACTTGCGCAAAGAATTTAGAATTTTTAGAAGGCAGTCAACGTGGGAGGAATACAAGAAAGTTAGAAATAAGGTAAATAATCAGATTCGTTTTTCTAAGCGTGAGCATTTTAAGTCTTCTTTTGATAATGATATTTCTTCAAAATCTTTATGGTCAGTTTATAATAAGTTGACAGGTAACAAAGAGAAAAAAGAGTGAAGCATAGCCTCATTGACAGAGAATGGGGTATCCTACACGTCTAATCCAGACATTTGCTGTTTGTTACAAAAAAGTTTTGTTGTGAACGATGTAGATTTTTCCAGTGAAATTGGTAAGTTTAAAGATTTAAATAGAAGAGAAGCAGAGGATCTCCCGCATACAAATGAAACTAATAAAGAAGTCATTTGAGCAATTAAACGCCTTAAAATTAGAAGCTCCGCAACAATTCAAGAGATTCCATGCATAGTATTTAAGAAATGCGCATCAATAGTCGGATTATTAGCGTATCTAATTTCCCATTTCTTTCTTGTAGGTGATTTCCCAACACAGCTGAAATTGGCAAGGGTAACGCCTATTTATAAGGGTAAAGGTAAAAAGAGTGATAGGAATTCTTATCGACCTATATCAACTCTTCCAATTGTAGGGAAAATTATTGAAAATATTTTACACAAGAGGTTATTACATGAAGTGGATGCATCTGAAGGTTTAAGTGAAAACCAGCATGGTTTCAGGAAAGGTAGGTCAACGCAAAGTGCCCTTCTAGCATTTACAGATTTTATCTATAAAGGGATTGAATAACGTAATGGGAAGGTTGGAGCTGTCTTTGTTGATCTGAGGAAAGCATTTGATTCAGTACCCTTTTTACCTCTTTTAATAAAATTAAAAACCAGGTATAACGTAAGTCCTTATTTGTTATCAATTTTGGCGGATTATTTTTTAAATAGAAAAATGTTTATAAATCTTGCAAAACATAGTTCATAAGTATTTAATATATTTTGTGGAGTACCCCAAGGATCAATATTAGGAATCCTGTTATTTATTCTTTATATAGATGATATATCTACTATAATGGGAGGCATCAATTATATCTTATATGCTGATGACTTGGTCTTTTATTTAGAAGGTGTGGATGTCGAAGAGATCGTAAGACGTCTTCAAGAAGTTCTAAAGAGGATGGATGATTGGTTTAAAACTCAAGAACTTGATATTAATTATAACAAAACAAATTTTATGATTGTTCATAAGGCTAATGATGATTCATTTGACGTTAAATTGTAATGGTAAATTAATTTCTAGAGTGTATGAATTTAAATATCTTGGAGTTTTCTTAGATTGTAATTTAAATTTTAAGAAACATTATGAATATGTGTTTAATAAAGTATCATCAGTAATTGGAACTATAAGTAGAATGAAGAGGTTTGTAACTGAGAGAATGTTGAGGTTACTTGTAGACTCTTATATTCACTCTGTTATTGATTATTGCTTAGTGGTTTGGGCAGTAAGACCTTCTACTGAGTATGTTGTACTTCAGAAGAGAATTGACCATCTGTTTGATTCATTTCCCTTGAGACAAGATTTGCAGTCTGATTGTTTCACGATTGAGGAGAGGATGAAGTATAGCGTGCTGGTTAATATATACAAAGTATTGAAAGGTATGTTTTTTAGGTATTCTACCAAATATTTTTAAAATTGTTGATCGTGATAGAAATTCTACTTTAATAAACTCATTGGAAGTTCCTAGATTAAATTCTGAAGCATTTAGAAAGTCACTTATGTACAGAGGCGTATCCTATTGAAATTCAATTTCTTATGATATTAGAAGCCAGTTTACTGATCTAGGAATTGTACAATTTAAAAGTAAAATTGAATCAATGATAATGAATCAAAGAGCAAAGAATTGATTTTTACTATTTATTTGTAGGTTATTGTCTGTGTATTTGTGAAATGTTAATTTACCTACATGAGTTCTTGTTAATGATTTTGCTTTTCTCTTTGTTCATTATTGCTTTGATTTATGATATAAACAATGTATTTTCAATTATATTTTTCTGCCTAGATTGTCTGGTTGCCGCCCACTGATGGAGCTTGCAACTTGAGTTAGGTGTCCTGTAGATTGCTGTGATCAGTTTGACATGAACAATTTTAAATAATTATATATCTGATATAATTATATATATGAGTCAAGATTTTTTGTACTAAAATGTTATCAAGATTTGAACACAAAAATGAAGATTGATCACAAGAATAAAGATTTCGCGTTCGGTGGTTTCTTCTGCGAAAGTTTTTGATTATACTCCCTGATTTGCTGTTCCTGATTTTTGGCAAAACTCATATTCGTTTGAGCGGGATCGTCTAATAAATCAGTTTTTTCTTTTCTTTTTTCTTTTTTAATGTTATTTTTTTTTCTTTTGTTTTTTTCCCCTTTCTTTTCTTTTCTTTTCATTCTACACCCTTTTTTATATTTGATTTATTCATTAAATGCATTTGATGTATTTTTTTTTGTTACCAAAATTGTTGTGTTTAAATGAATTGTTGTAATGCTTATATTTCAAATATTTACGAAAATGTAGTTTATTGTTGTTTCTGCATCTATGTTATTAGATTTATTTAGTTGTCCTCCTTTGGAAATCAGTTTTTATAACTGAATAGGATAGACGTTAAATAAATAAATAAAATAAATAAAATAAACAGACTGGCGGAGCAATTCTTCCACTTTTACTTGCACCTCTTTTGACTGGTCTTCTTGGAAGTATTTTTAAATCATGAATCATACAAAAAAAATGTTACTGATAGATCCTGATTCACTTGGTAGGATTCAACAACGTGCAGAAAATCCTGTTAATAATACCATATCTTCACTTGATCAAGAAATGGAACCCATATTAAAACTAAAACACCTTACAGATGATGAGAAGTGGTTGCAGTATAAGCAAGTTCTTGCACGTTTCTTACACTCTACAAATGAGTTACGTCATCCCATAACGTTACCCATCATTCAAGAAAATGTAAATGAAAAAGTGAAAAGTGAACTTGCAATTAAAACTGAAGAAAAAGAATATTACAAAGATTTTATAAAAATTCAAACACTGAAGTCTCTTCCTCAAATGGTCAAGAATATAGCAGAGTTGTTGTATGATATTCTACATAGTGCAGAAATAATAAGTTGGGATAAATTCGGTAGTGTCACTGTCAGAGGTGAAAAAATTCACGGTTCATCCATCATCGATCTCATCTCTGATGTAGTACGTAATAGAAAAGATACCACCCCTCAGGGGTGGGAAAGGTTTTCACATGTTTTAGCAGAACTTAACATTCCCCAAGAATATATAGGCAATGAAAGGCGCAAAGAATTCATTCAACAATTGCAGGGTAATGAGCAAACACCTACGTCATCAAAGATTACTTCAGTGAAAAAGATTAAAACAAAACGCTATCAACCTTGGCAGCGTTTCAAATTCTAGAATGAAAATCAAGACTCGTCAACTTCTTTCTAAAATATATAATGATCCATCACACCCGGGTGGATTTGCAACAGCTGATGCTTTATGGAAAGCTACCAATAAAAGTATTCCAAAGAGTGATGTTATCAAGTGGCTTCAAACTCAAGATGCATACACACTTCATCGATCAATAAGAAAAAGATTTCCACGCAAAAAGTACATTGTCAACAACATCGATGATTTATGGCAAGCAGATCTCAATGATATGCAATCACTACAGAAAGATAATGATGGCTACAAGTATTTGCTTACGGTAATTGATGTTTTTATTAAATATGCCTGGGCAGTTGCACTACGTAATAAAACAGGAGGTGAAGTCACACGAGCATTTGACAAAATTATATCTCAAGATAAACGAAAACCATTGAATTTACAAACAGATAAAGGAAAAGAGTTTATAAATAATTCATTTAAAGTATTTCTCAAAGAACAAAACATTAATTATTATCATAGTAATAATCCAGATACGAAGGCCAGTATTGTGGAACGTTTAAACAGAACTTTGAAAACAATAATGTGGCATTATTTTACATAATACAACATGTATCGTTATGTTGATGTATTGCCACAACTTTTACATGCATACAATCATACAGTTCACAGATCTATAAAAATGGCACCTGCACAGGTTGACGAAACCAATATTTTGCAAGTTTGGAAATATTTATACAAGACTCATAAAAAAGTAAATCTTAAAGTAGCAAAGTTTGCAATTAAAAGTTATGTAAGGATAAGTAAGGAGAAAGCTACTTTTGAAAAAGGATTTGAAAAGAATTGGTCTGAAGAGATATTTAGAATCAAGCGTATCATTACACGTGCTCTGCCAGTATACATCATTGAAGACTTGCAAGGAGAAGAAATTGAAGGAACATTTTATGAAGTAGAATTGCAGCAAGTGAGGATAAGAAAAGAACAAATTCATAAAATAGATAAAATTGTTGATACCAAGGGCAAAGGACTCAGAAAGAAAGTGTTGGTCAAGTGGAGAGGTTATCCGGCAAAATTTAACTCTTGGCTACCTGCATCTCAAGTGATTAATTTAAAATAAGTGGGTTTTATGTTACTCTTCCTAGTAACAGCTCTATGAAAACATTTGCAAACAATACAACAGCACACTATATAACTCAATTGAAAGATCCAATAAGACTATTTGGCGATTGGGAAGTAGCTCTTACAGAATTTCACTACCCACAGACATTATTGAATGTGTCTGAGGGTAATAATGAAATCACAGTAATTATGAACGATACTGATATTAAAGATGTAAACCAGGTAATAACAATGATGACTGTGTATGTTAAGCCTGGCTACTACGCGAACGTTGGTGCACTCATGAGTGCAGTGAACAATGCTATTATTCCCACTGTAAGTAAGTAAGTAAGTAAGTAAGTAAGTTTTATTTCCACACACATAGCGTATTACATTATAATGAAATTGGTGGATTTAAAATTGATACAGCAACAGAGGGTGGTTATTTGGTGAAGTCTAAATTTGGTGAGGATGCAAAAGTACATTTTAGTCCAGAGCTTGCAAGTCAATTGGGATACGAACCAGGTACTGATGCAGGTAATGATCCCATTGCAAAACATACTATGACCTTGGGAGCTGGTATACCTCATCATATCTAGGGCGACGGTCGTCGCCCGGCAGACAAGCGATGCGACTGCTTAGGCGACACCGAACTCCGGCCCTATATACAGCTACGAGAGTTGGGGGGTTTTCAGCTATCTGCACACGCCGCCCCGAAAGAGTTACAATCTTGAAACTCGGTATATGACCTGGTAAGTGGTCCATGACATACCAAAAAAAAAAATCAACCCGATCCGACAACTCGTTCTGTGTTAAAAAAGGCTCTCAACATCGTCAAATTCCTTAAGGCTGGCTGGCTGGCTGGCTAGGAGTTCTCCGCGGAGATTAATTTAGCCTACAGAGAAAACGGTAAATCTTAGAACTATGAAACTTGGATCATACTTAGGTGTACTTCAGACGCAGTGACATTTGCTTTCAAAACCAAAATCGGGTAACAGGGACCGGAGAAAATCAAAATTTGGATGATAATCAAAACGCGTAATTACCAAGGCGTGGTAATTTGTACAAACTTGAAATTTAACATGCTATTAACCATTATAAATATCTTGCGTCCAAAACACAAGGGGCTAAATTTGGGATGACCATGGGCCCAAAAATGACAAAAAACATATCTGAACTTTAAGAAATGAATCATTCAAAGAAAACGCTACAACTGAGATGTTTCAAACGTGGAATACATTTTGATATCTCTCATTCTTTATCACTTTTGAATATGGAAAGCAAAATTGGTTAACGGGTACCGGAAAAAAAACGAAATTATCAAAAGTAGGTAATTCCGTACTCTTATGAATAATACGCTATACTGAGAAAACGGTTCATCTTAGAACTTTGAAACTTGGGCCACACTCAGATGTACCTCATATAACAAAAACCGGGCAATTGGGACCGGGGAAAATCAAAAATCAAAATCAAAATCAAAACGCGTAATTACTCAGGCGTAGTAATTTGTACAAGCTTGAAATTAAACATGCTCTTAACCATTATAAATATCTAGTGCTTATGCTAGTGCGTTGGTCTTGTTGTTAGCGTATCTGCTTCCAATGCAGAAGGGCCAGGGTTCGATTCCCGCTAAAGTCAAAAGATTTTTTATCTTCTGATTTGGACTTAAGTCTATCAGTTCTTGTCTTAGGAGTTTGTAAACGGTGACTTTGGAGCCGTCCTAGCAAAATCAAAACGCGTAATTACTCAGGCGTAGTAATTTGTATACAAGCTTGAAATTAAACATGCTCTTAACCATTATAAATATCTAGTGCTTATGCTAGTGCGTTGGTCTTGTTGTTAGCGTATCTGCTTCCAATGCAGAAGGGCCAGGGTTCGAACACTGAAAATCAGTTATATAACTGAGTGGGTAGACTCTAAATAAAATTTATTTATTTATTTATTATTTATTCCCGCTAAAGTCAGAAGTTTTTTATCTTGTGATTTGTACTTAAGTCTATCAGTTCTTGTCTTAGGAGTTTGTAAACGGTGACTTTGGAGCCGTCCTAGCAACGAAGCACATAATAAATTTCAGAGTTGTTCTGAATCGGCCTTGTTGATTCTGGCGTTGATCCGCGGGTGTTCGCACTGTCCATACCACTGATTGATATATTTCCTATTAAAAATATCGATCTTTGGTTGGTTATCGCTCACTCGTCGATTGCGTCGGGGCCTGCAGGGTTGGCTTGGTCGCTTTGATTTAAAGTCCCCCACTGAAAATCAGTTATATAACTGATTGATTGATTGATTGATTGATTGATTGATTGATTGATTGATTGATTGATTGATTGACGTCTTTATTAAGGCGGGATTAAGGCTAGTGAAGCCTTATCTTCCATCCAACCTGATTTTAGTGATACATACAAAAATAATTAAATTTAATTGTTACAGCTAATCCTAGATATAAAAGTTAACAAAGAATATTTCATATGAATGATGAAATGAAACTAGATTAACAAAATACATGTCTATAAGGTTATTTACATAATGATGAACTTATATTACTGTTATAGAACTTAGTTGTGTATGTGCGTTGTTAGCACAAAACAATTTTTTTAAGAAAATATAAGTCCGCGTGTAATTCTACTTAAAATATTTATACTATTAAAATACACAATCATTCACACATCTCATTCATTCCTAAGAGTGTACTGCAACCAAAGATTAGGTGCAACGTCATTACTGTAGAAGAGAGATAAATTCTTATTACTACTAAATACTACTGATTATCAAAATAAATAAATAAATAAAACTACACAATGTAATGTACGTTACATTATATTAGAAAATGCATTACATAGTTAATATTATGAGAAATAAGATTAGAGGTTGGTTAATTTTAAGTATAAGTAAATCAGGCATCGGAGAGGCTTTGCAGAAGATATAACTTGTTAGTTTCGTTCTTGAAAACATTATTATTTGTTATATTATCATCCCTTATAGCAGTAGGGAGAGCATTCCAGGTTCGAATGGCGTTTATTACGAAGGATTTGTCGACTAAATTTGTTCTGTGTATCGGAAAAGCAAGTTGGGTGCCAGACCTCGACCGTGTGCCGAAAGTATGATTTGAGTGGAGATAATTGAAATTCGAGGCTAGGTATGATGGTGTTGATGTTGAAAGAAGGCGATGAACGAGGCAAGAGGAATGAAGATTACGTCGGTCACTCAGACGAAGCCATGATAGTTGTCTAAAACCGGGGGTTATGTGGTCAGACTTTTTTATGCCTAATATGAAACGTACGCACGAGTTTTGGGCTCTTTGCAGTCGGATTGAAAGTTCTTCTGTCATGTCGTTGTAAACTAAGTCGCAATAGATGCTATAGGAAAGTATTAAAGCATAGTTTTAAGTTTAGTTGGTAGAAAGTTTTTTAGTCTGATCAACGAGTGTAGTGGCTGCATAAGTTTTTTTGGAAATATGTTTTACATGTTCGTTCCAGGAAAGATTGTCAGTCATGTAAAGTCCTAGATTTTTAACGCTGTGCTGGAAAGGTATAGTCATGCCGTCCAGAGTGACTTTGTTGAGTTTTGTCCTATCGATTTTGGCAAGCAATTTGTGGTATCCTAGAATTATTGTTTGGGATTTAATAGGATTGATAAGTAAACGATTTTTTATTGCCCAGTCGGCTAGCGACTGTAAGTCTTTGTTCATCATTTCTATTGCTTGATTAAGTGAAGCAGGAGAGGCATGTAGGTAAATTTGAAGGTCGTCGGCGTACAGATGATGGTGACAGTAAGTAAGTGAGGATGAGATATCGTTAATGTAAATTGAGAAAAGTAAAGGTCCGAGTACACTACCTTGGGGCACCCCAGTGCAGACAGAATGCCACCCTGATTGTTTTTCTAATGATATTATGGACTGATGCCTGCCGCGAAGATATGAATTCATCCACTGCAGCGTTGAAGGAGAGAAATTTATGGATTCGAGTTTAGCAATTAGTATGTCAATGTCAACCGAGTCGAAAGCTTTGCTAAAGTCAAGTAATGTCAAGAGTGTAAGTTGTCGATTGTCCATTTTTACTCTAATGTCTTCCGTAATTTTTAATAGAGCTGTGCATGTGCTATGATAAGTTCTAAAGCCGGATTGGAATTGGTCCAAAATGTTATTTTCTGTTAGGAATTGAGTTATTTGTGTATGTACAATATATTCAAGTGCTTTTGAAAGAGCGGGAAGAATGTTTATTGGTCTATAATCGTTTGCAGACTCGGGCTTAGTCTTTTTGGCCAGTGGGCGTACTAATGCTTGTTTCCATATCTCGGGGTATGACTGACTAGACAGAGAAAAATTGAACAAATATGTTATTGGGTTGATTATTATGGGACACATTTTGATCATATTTTGAATTAGTGAAATTGAAATAAGATCTACTCCCTGAGCATTAGATTTAATACGCCTAATTGCATGATGTACAAATTTTGGTGATACGTTCGAAAAAGTGAATTGTTCGTTAGCGGCTTTAGGGGAATGTTTTATGTGTTGTATGTGTGCTTCTTTTAGCGCAGGGTCGTTGACTAGAGGAGGAGATGTAAAGTGAGTATTTAATGTGTCAAGAGGTATTTCGATAGGAGACTCTTCACTCTTCAGTTTCCCGATTCCCATTTGAGACAAGCTTTGCCACATTTTCCTGATTGGTATATGAGGACCTAATAAATTATATGTGTGACGTCGTTTTTCTGTCCTAATTACTTGATTCGTTTTATTTCTAAGTTTTTTTGTAATTTTCGTTGTTCTCTGGGTTTGCATTTACTTTGTATTTATTAAAGGCTGCATCCCTCTTAGACATAAGAGTTTTTATTTTGCTAGTCATCCAGGGTGAGGGTGGTTTAGTCACCCGAACGACTTTTAAGGGCGCATGTTTGTCGTAGAGTTGTAAGACTAAACTGTTGAATTCTGATAGTTTGTCATCAAGTGTAGGAATATCAATTAAATTTTCCCATGGGAGGGAAAGACAATCAGTTCTAAATTGTATGGGGTCTATAGATTTAAAGTTACGCCGAGAAATAAATTTAGGTTTTTGTTTAGGCACACGTATTGAATATTGCATAAAAATAAGATCATGTGCTGAGATTCCCGGGACCGACAGTTGACCGTGGTTGAGAACTCTTTCCCGGTTCGATGTCATCATTAGGTCGATCCAGGTAAGAGAGGTGGAAGTATGATGCGTAGGCTGAAGGGGAAGTATAGTCAGGTTGCAAGACTCGAAAATAGTAGTGAGTTGTTTAGTGTCTGTATGATTAGGTAATTGAAGATTGGTATTAAAATCTCCCATAACAATGACGTGCTCGTAGTGTGGAATGAATTTTAAGATTGATGATTCGAAATCTGTGAGAAACCCGATTTTAGGGGGACGATAAACAACTGCCATGAGAACTGACTGATTTACAAGTTTGATTTCAAAAATTATGTATTCTGGGCGGGAACAGTACTCACTAGGTGATTGGCATAGTACTTTACTTTTTACATCATCGCGAATATAAGCGCAAACACCACCCCCACGTCGTTTCGTTCGATCGTTTCTAATCAGGCGGTAGCCGTCTATATTTACTAAATTAGAGTTGAGTGTCGGCTTCAACCATGATTCGCTAATCAGGATGACATGCACCTTGTTATCGTCGACTAAGGTCTGCAGCTCGAGGCAATGGGACATAATTGAGGAGGCATTGATGTGAATGACAGAAAGAGACCGCGGGTGGCCTGACAGGGTTTGCTTGAGCCTTCCTCCAGTCGACCCATTGACAGTCGGTAAGGGTGGGGGGGAGGGAGGGTGTAAGTTGGTGCCCGGCAAGGTTGTAAACATATTCACTGACGGAGACGCGTAGGTTACCGAGGGAGTGACCACTGGAATGCTACTCAGGGTTGCCAACTTAGGTTTTGAAGCCATTTGGGGGAGTGTGTTAAAAATATATTGTAGTTCAAATTATGTTATTTGTGCCCTGCAATGCCTGTTGAGTTCTTAGAAGTAGTAGTAGTAATATTAGTAGTAATATAAGCCAAAAAAACTCACCACATGTAATAACGGGAACGTTGTTTTCCTTACTCTTGACAATCGATTCACTCACACACACTTACTTACACGCCGCATACCATAATTGAAATACACACGTTTTAAAATAAAATTATAAAATTAATAATAAAAATAAGACACATAACTTAAAACACAGACGAATAATATGTAAACAATGACAAAAGCACTCGTTCGGTGCATGACGAAGTGACTAACTTATATATCTCATATCTTCCGGGACTTATTGTGAGGGTCTAAACACCGTGTAAACAGCGTGCATATCACGCTCGCGCGTAACGTTGAGTCTGGAGCCGTCAGGACAGAGGACGACTATCCGGCCGTCGTGCGTCCAGACGTTGCGCACTCCAGCAGCCTCCTTGGCGGCGCCCAGAAGTTTGGCGCGTACCGCCGTCAGGGACTCGGTGATGAGAAATCCTGAGCCCTTGAGGTTTCTTTTACGACCCCAGATGATCAATTTGGGGTAGTACCATACGAGCTTCAGGATTATAGGCCTGGGGCGCCCAGACTTCGCGACGTCGGCCGCACTGCGTCTAGGGCCCAGACGATGGCAGCGATCTATGTCCTGCATGGTTAGAATGCGCGTGTCTGGGCCCTCGGACAGCTTCTGATTGACGAACCGGAGGACGGTTTCTGTGACGTCCTCGTCAGGGCGCTCAGGAATCCCGTGTAGCAGCAAGCAGTTCCTCCTGCTGTACTGCTCTCCGGCGTCGATCTGGTCACCGTGGTCGCGCACAGTGTCCGTCAGACGACCCAGGTCGGCCCTGACGGCGTCCATCTCCCTGGCGACGCCCGCCTTCAGAGCAGCTACCTGCTGGTCCAGACGCTGCTGCACCTCGCGGATGGCCTCGCTTGTTGTGTTGTCGGGGGTGGCACTGGCAGCGTCTGTCCTGGGGGCGGCGTTGGCTACTACGATGACTTGTAGTTTAGCCAGTTCGGAGGTGAACGCCTCCTGCATCTCCTTCACCCGGGACATCAGGCTTCCCTCAAGGTCGCTACAGAATGTGACCATCTCTTTTATATTCTTGGGGGATTTCTTCTCTTCAAGGTTGGTATCTGGTGGCGTTGGAGACATGATGGATGCGCGGAGCGTGATGTTTTACGATAGTAGAGATGAAACACAAAAAACTCAAAATATAATGCACTTGTCGTTGATTTTTACGAGATATAAATAGTTCGGTGGATAGAGATTCTGATTACGGCGCGATGATGATGAAAATTGATGTTGAAATGAATGTTTGCCGATAAATTAAATTGTCCCGGAGACGCGTAAACTTAGTTGCTACCACTTGTCGCCATGCAGAGAGAGAGAGGGTGGGTAGTCTGTAAATAAAAATTTATTTATTTATTTATTTATTTATTTATTTATTTAAGGGGTATCTTTGGGGGGACCGTGGGCCCAAAAATGTAAAAAAACAACTTTGAACTCAACAAATTTAATCATTCACACCTTGATAGCGAACGAACAACAAAAAGATGTAATATCCAACCAAATACAAAAATTTGTAAAAAAAAAAACGGCAGCCAAGCTCTCCTTCAAAAGTCTTCGGCTGTGAATGCTGTGAGATATAGAAGTTGAGCCAAGCTTTTTATTCTTTCTCCCTAGTTTCGCTTTTAAAATAAGTAAGATCATTTCGCCTGTTGACGAGCGCCAAGCCAATGATTTTTGTGGTAAAAAAGTAAAATTTTTAAACTCGAAATCATAAAAAAATGGCTTGGCCATTGAATTTGGTTCATGGCCAAGAATTTTTTTTATGATTTCGAGTTTAAAAATTTTACTTTTTTACCACAAAAATCACACAAAATTACCACACTGTTGGGTGGTGGTGGTGCTTGATGGGAGGGGGAAGGGGAGGGGTGAGAGAGAGAGGGGGGAGGGGACTTCCACGGCTTGGCTGCGGCCTCCGTCCTGTACTTGCTGACCTCATTACTAGCCTCATTAACCTCATTACTAGGGTGCCATACCCTCTACTTGCGGTAAATGAGACTTGGTTGACTCCGGACGTCAAAAACCACGAGTTCCTTCCAAGAGACTACATCGTCCTGCGGAAGGACAGGCAGGCCGGCCGCGATGGCGGCGTCCTTCTAGCGATTCGACCGCACCTGCAACCAAAGCGCCTCGGTCACCTCGAGAGCCGGCATCAAAGTCGGCAACCAGCGCCTTCTCGTGGGGTCAGCATACCGTCCGCCATGTTCAGATGCAGCCCAAAACGCCGACTTTCTGCACTCCCTGGACTTAGTTGCTGCTCTGCAGCCAAGTTTCGATGGCTGCCTCTTGCTTGGCGATTTTAATCTCAACGCATGCTGGCGTTCGGAGCCACCAGAAGGGCGCGACAGAACCTCCAATGATTTTATATCTGCTTTCGCTGAACTGGCTTTCTCTCAACTGGTCACTGAGCCAACCCGAATCACCAACACGAGTGAGAAGACAATCGACCTGCTGCTCTGCAATGCGCCCAGCATCGTGTCAACGGTGGAGGTGGTGCCTGGCGTGAACGACCATGACGCTGTCCTGGCCACCCTCTCACTGACTGCCATCCGTCCTGTGAGTGCAGCCCGAGATGTTCTTGATTACAATAAAGCAAACTGGCAGGCCCTGAACGAAACGCTTTCTGAACGACTGCCGGAGGTGCTGCAGCTGGAAGACGTCAATGAAGCCTGGAAAAACTGAGGGCGTATCGTCTTTGAGAGCGCAGATGAGCACGTTCCGAAGAGGAGAGTAGGGGGGAACAAGCGCCGACTTCACCCTTGGCTAAGCAAGAGCATTTAAAATATGATAGACATCCGGGACAGACTGTTTGCCCGATGGCGGGAAACCAAATTGAGAGACGCAAGAGAGGCCTATCTTGCTGCCAGAAGATCAACACAGGTGGCTTCTTCGGACGGCCAAGGCAACTGGATGGGGGGACTTGGGCGAGGTGCAGACAGCAGAAAGTTTTCTGGGGCTACATTAAATTTCCAAGGCAACTATTCCGAAAATGCCGCGAGTTTCAAGGTGGGGGAAGAACCGTTTTCAGACCCAAAGAGGTAGCAGCCTGTTTAGTGAGGCGTTTCCCGAGCAATTCTCGCGGCGGATAACATTTTTTCCCCGTCCACCAGGGAAACGCGCCCGCCACCCAGCTTTCAGAACAGCCCACCATGAGCGATCTGACTTGCTTGCCCGCTGACATAAAACAGCTTATCCGGGGGACTAAGGCGAATACAGCAGCGGGCCCGGACGGCGTGCCTGCAATGTTACTCGCCGTGCTCAGCACGGCTTCGTCAGCACCGATCTTGCACCACTCTCCTCGCCGGCGCCATTGACGCATGGACGGCGGCACGGGAAGAGCGTAGCAGAGCTCACATTCACTGTGTCTTTCTCGATTGGTCTAAAGCGTTTGATAAAGTGCCGCACGTGCGTCTTCTATCCAAGCTCGAGCATTATGGCATTAAGGGCAATTTGCTTAGGTGGTTCGAGAGTTTCCTGGTCGGCCGCACATAGTTCGTCCAGTTCAGCGGCTAGCGATCAGAATTCCGGGACGTGCAATCGGGCGTCATCCGTGGCAGTGTGCTCGGCCCCCTGCTTTTTAGCGTCTTCATAGCCGACCTCCCTACCTTGGCAAGGATCCAAATGCTCCAGTATGCTGATGACGTCAACCTGTACTGTATCGTGGTCACCCAAGAGGATGCAGACGTCCTACAAGCAGACCTAGACGACATTCAGATCTGGTGCGACACAAATGGCATGCCGCTCAATGCCCTCAAGTGCAAGATGATGGACATTACGCGCGCTCGCACCCCACTTTACTTCATGTACACCATCGATGGTGTCCCACTCGAGTACGTCGACAAGCAGCGCCTCCTCGGCGTTCACATCACAAGCGACCTCCGATGGAACGTGCACACCGACATCGTGCGGGCCAAGGCGTTGCCGGTGCTGGGATTCACGGCCCGCAACCTGCACGGCTGCACGCCTCGCGTCAAGACGATGGCCTACCTGTCGCTAGTCAAGCCCTCCCTGACTTTCGGCCTCCCCGCCTGGCACCCAACCACCATCGAGACACTACCAAGCTTGAGAGGGTGCAGAGAAGGGCGCTGCATTTCATACATGGCCGTAACCTCCCCCCGACCCTCTGACCAGAAGGAGGTTATGCAAATGACCATGCACCTGCAGTACACATACCTGGTGTTTTTTAAAAGATTGCTCAGCGATACCACTGATTTTGACGTGTGCGCGCGCATCATCCAGGGCCGCGTGTTGAGAGGCGACGATAGTAGGCACCCCCACCTCCAACCCTCTCCGGCCAAAGGAGTGCTCAGCCGACGTGCTTTTTATTTCCGGGTTGTTAACCAATGGAACGACCTGCCGCCCGCCCTCAAAGACTGCTCAGTGAGACATTTCCCTTCCCTGTGCAGGGAACACTTATGGGAGAACCAACTGCATGCGCTAAATTAGTTAGTTTCACGTGCTTCAACAAGGCTCTTTGCGGCACGAGATTCCCACAGATTTTGAGTGTTTTAGCAAGATATTTGCTAGCATCGACGCCGTTTCTTGTTGTAAATTTAACAAACAAGAATAAACAATCGATAATAAATAATAAAATAATGATCTTATAAACGTTAATCAACATGGCTTTCTACCTCGGCGCTCATGCGTTACAATGCTGACTCGAGCAAATGACGACTGGCTTCACGCGCTTGAGGACAAGGATGTAAAACAAGTTGATTGTATAGCACTTGACTGGCAAAAGGCATTTGATCAGGTTCCTCATGAAAGACTTCTCTTGACCTACCTCAATGTGTTTCTTCAACCTTGTTTCAATTTGCTGATGATTCGACCTTTTATGCATGAATAAGATCAATTGTTGATTTCGAAATTTTGCAAAATGACCTGAACAGCATACATACTTGGTCCACAATAAACAAAATGTCCTTGAACTCTCTAAAATCTCAATACTTTACATTAACTAGATCAAGAATTTATTTCAAGAATATGTACTCTCGTCAAGGCAAAATTATCCCAAAATGTGATTCAATAAAATTGCTTGGAATTACCTTAACAAATGATCTTAAGTGGAATTTGCACACTGAATTAATAAGAAATCGTGCCTCAAAATTACTTGGATTTGTAACAAGAAACTTAAAATGCTCCAAACCTCGTACAATCCGGACTGCTTAACTAACTCTGATTCGGCCTATCATCACTTATGGTATCCCTGCTTGGAATCCGACTACTAGAGCTAACTTTACGAAGCTAGAGGCAATTCAAAACCGTGCAACAAAGGCTATTTTTCACCGATTAAGGTTTTATTCAGATAGTGCAACATAGAGGCTACATGCTTGCGACCTTCCTTCCATTGAGAATTTCTGCAAATAAGCAGATGTAAAGTTCCTTCGACAACAAATCACTGGTTCTGCTGATTGGAATCCATTTCATCGCATCACTCTAGACAATAAACATCGTAGACATAACCAGGTTCTTTGATCATCCCTCCTCGTGCACGAACTTCATCATACCAAAACGGATTCTACTATCGTTACGCATCGTTATGGAACACTCTACTGGCTGACGTGAAAGACTTCCAGACATTTCAATATTGATATTAGGAACCATTTCAAAATGCTAAATGAGAACGCATTTACATTTTTATTTAAGGTGTAACATGCTGGAAGTCATCAAATAATGTTTAACCATCATTTGTACACCTTTTTACTATCAATTGTTCACCATCATTTAATCACCATTTTTACTAACTATTTTCATATGATATGTACCATACCATCATTGTTCACCCTTTACTTTCACCTTTTATAATATTTGTTAATTTATTTTATTGTATTTTATAATGTGGTTTTAAGAGGTATGACTAAGCATAGTAAGTTAGACACATTGTGACTGGGGCTTTATGGCCCTCTTCTAACTTTCTATGGAGTTGTGCAGCTTAAAATACGATTATGTGTACAATTTCGAAATAAATAATAATAATAATAATAATAATAATAATAATAATAATAGTAATTGGATGAGCGTATCGAGCGTAGCGAGCGGAGCGAGCGGAGCGAGCGGAGCGAAGATTCCATTTCACTACACTGGAGAAAAAAATCCGGAATGTTTTTTTTTTTTTTTTTTTTTCTGTATTTTTGTCTGTTGTTAACACGATTCCGGCCTAACCGATAATCCGATTGCGATGAAATTTTTTATGGAGGTCTTCGAAATCTCTGAACTTAGGAACTGCCACGTTTTTGAGCACAATCGGAAAATTATTTCTCATCAAAATCGCAATTTTACGATTTTTTTCGATTTTTAAAAATTTCTTCGACTTATAACACCTACATGCTTTATCCGATTTTGATGTTTTTCACAGAACCATAATTTATGAATTAAGATATTCTTGTAAAATTGAGCGCCAATCGAAAAATTATTATTATAAAAATCGAAATTTTACGTGTTTTTTCTTTTTTAAAACAAATTCTTTGACTTTTAACACCTACATGCTTTATCCGATTTTGAGATTTTTCACAGAACCTTAATTTTATGAATTAACTATATTCTTGTGAAATTTGAGCACAATCGAATAAGTATTTCTTATGAAAATCGAAAATTTACGATTTTTTCTTGTTTTAAAATTACGATTTATTAAAAAAATTAAAGATTAAAGTTTATTTTCATTAAATTTTAATAAATTTTAAAAAAATCTTCAACTAAGTAATGATTTTTTCACAGAACAACAGAAAATCCATATAACACATGGTAGCTCAATGCACCAATTACGCTCATCCAACAACGCGGCGGGACTTAAGCGTTTTCCTAGTAATAATAATAATAATAATAATAATAATAATAATAATAATAATAATAATAATAATAATAATAATAATAATAATAATAATAATAATAATAATAATAATAATAATAATAATAATAATAATAATAATAATAATAATAGTAATAATTTTTTATTTTTTTTTTCAATTCAATTCATTTTATTTCACAAAACACAAATTACATTGTTTTATCTCAATGAAACCCACAAAGCCCATTATGCGGGCTCATCTGTGGAATAACAACATCAAATAAACTAAAACAAAAACAACCGTAGAGGAAGGAATCATTATGAAAAAACATTAATAAATCACAATCATTAAATAAACAAATCGAAATAAGAATGACCGTTACTTAAAATAAAATGAAACACAACACAACGCCAAGGTTTTTAAGTTTCATAGGCATTTCAGAAACCTGACAGAAATATAGCTAAAAGATGATTACGAAAACAAGATATGAGCAAAACAGATTTAGGTAAGAGCACTCAATTGAGACAACAAATGTCTTTTTATTTGTTGCTTGACCTCGGAAATTTTTGTTAAGTTTAATAATTGATCAGGTAAAATTATTAAAAGACTCGGGGACTAAACACTCTAGGCGCCTTTGACCGTATTTATTATTACTTCTAGGAACTACAAATTTTTGTTTTTCCTGACTACGTGTCCATTTGTATTTCTGCACAAGAATTCTATAATCATTTTTAAAGTAATATTTATTAACAGTTGGTACGTGAAAAGGCCGTCAACTGGCAGAAGTTGCAAAAGAGGTATGTCTCCCGAGTCGACAGAGTTTGACAATTGCGAGGTCTTATTTCGCGTAAAAGCTTATTTTGTAGTACTGAATTTTATTTAAGTGGCAGTCAGTGGAATACCCCCACGCTAGTAGACCATAAGATATAATAGATTCAGCAAGAGCGATATATACATACGCAACACTGAAAATGGTTAAAACGTATTAAGAAAAAAACATTGCGGAGGCAGGCTGCTTAGGCGCTTACAGATGGAATCAATATGAAGTGCCCAGCTGAAATGTTTATCAATCACCAATCCAAATAATTATGCGAGTCAACATTCTCGAGTAAATCACTACTATGCACACGTCTGTGGATCAACTTGATATGCAAACATTCATTGGAATGAGTGATCACCCGACCTCTCGGAGACAATCTCTATTTTGAGGTGCAAACAAATGATTATTTTTGTTTTATTTGCATTAATTACTAAATCTCTTTCATGAATCTCTTAAAGTAGGTTAATAAAATCTATTTGTAAATAAACTGTGCAATTTCAAAGTTTTTATGAACTGAAACAATCAAAATGTCATCGGCATAAATAAATATATAGCAATATTTAAAACATTTAACCAAATCATTTACGTAGACCAGAAATAGAATTGGACCCAAAATAGAACCCTGAGGAACTCCTGAAATAACATCACGTTCGTGGCTTAAAAAAATCACCAACCTTAACTCTTATTCTCCTATTTGTTAAGTAATTTTTAAACCAATTAATATAATAATAATAATAATAATAATAGTAATAATAAAATAAATAATAATAATTTTTTTTTTTTTTTTTTTTTTTATTGAAGCAAAAAAAAACTAAATTGGAACAATATTCACATACATTGCCTCCCACTAAGCCAAATGCTCATCAGTGGGTTACATAATTATTAATGCTATTACATCTCATTCGTAGCGTCAGGCTTGATACAATGAAATAAAAATAAAAAAAAACATTCAAACTATTAAATGAATATTACGGTGCTTACATAGGTAATTCAATTACAAAACATAAATTCTACAACCCTTTACAAAAACATACAAAAATAGATATACAAGAATCACTAATTATATATTAATAATATCTTTACCTACCACACAGATTCGTTTTCAACAACATAAAACATCTAGAAAATAGGACTGAAAATGACTTAAATCGAGCATGAAGGAAGGTTGTTCAGGTAGTGCGATTTTACTCTATTCTTTATTATTGAAATTTTGTCCACGTATAACATTTGAGCCGGCACTTAATTAAACACTTTAGGTACAAGATCATGTAAACCACGCTCGCCATGTTTGTTTTCGGGCATTGGAACAACGAATTTTTCTTTACTAACAAGTCTTGTTCCTTATTATGTAAATATGGTTTTTTTATGTTCATTATTAAAATAATACTTTTTAAAAACCAAACCGATAATTAAACATGGCTTTTAACGGCAGTATAAAGCAACTCACAAAAACGTCATCTTTTTCTTTGATGCTATTGGTAATACTTTAGGGCAAACTATTTTTAATAGCGTATTTTGAATTTGAATCATCGTGTTATTATATGAAAAGACGCGCTTCCCATGAGAGCAACGCATACGACATAATAGATTCAGCTAATGCAATATAAACTAATCTTAGCATATCATCAGACAATACTGGTTTAGTTTATACAATTGATATGCACACGAGTGGAGTTTCGAACAAATGTAGTCCACGTGTGGCTTCCACGAAAAACTCACGATCAATGAAAACACCCAAATACATATGGTATGCCACAGATTCAATTGTTGTACGCATCCACAGGCGGTGTCGGTACTGTAGTTCAAATTATGTATACACTTTGCCTCATGAAATATTAATTGAACGTCATCATTTCTATTTGAATTTAAAGCATGCATATGTGAACAATTTTGGTTTTTTCAACGTGTATTACTAGTTCCCGATCATGAGTCCAGCACTGTAGATTCCTAAAATCAGTGTTCATATTTTGTGTTGCGAAGCTTAAGTTTCTATGTATTGCTAGTAGTACAAGGTCGTCAGCATACATCATTAGTAAACACTTAACTAGATATTTATTAATGACGTTCACGTATATAATATAAAATTGCGGTCCTAATATGGATCCTTGTGGTACACCAGTAGTGACATTTTTTGTTTTACTATAAGTGTTCCCTATTTTTACCATAAACGTTCTATTTTCTAGGTAACTGCGGAACCAATTTAGAATAATATAATAATAATAATAATAATAAAAGTAATAATAATAATAATAATAATAATAATAATAATAATAATAATCATAATAATAATAATAATGCTGGATATCGCCTTACCTGTAAAGAAATAATGACAAGGATAACACATCTGCTGTATATGGATGATTTTAAAATGTATGGAAAATCAAAAGAAGAGCCAAAAGAAGAGCTCAAAATTTCAGTGAAGACATTCATATGGAATTGAGATTAGATAAATGTGCTTCAATGCATATGAAAAGTGGAAAATTGCAAGAAACTGACAATTACCAAATTGGTGTTGATCAAGAAATTCCGAATATAAACAATAGCGAAGAAAGATACAAATACCTAGGAATGAGGCAAAACATTACTCTTAACCACAAGGAATTAAAAAATGTATTAAAACAAAAGTATGAACATAGAGTTAAAACTATATTAAAAACAAATGTTAAAGGAAGCTATAAAATCAAGGCATTAAATGCATGGGCTTTACCAATCTTGACCTTTTCATTTGGTATTGTGAAGTGGTCAGATGTGGACTTGATGGACCTAGATCGTTTAACAAGAAGACAAATGACCTTCTTCAGAACTCACCACCCAAAAGCATCTTCTGAAAAGTTATATATACCACGGGAAAGGATGGAAGAGAAATGGTAAATATTCGGTCGTTGTGCTATTCGCAAGTTCATAAACTCAGATCATACTTTCTTAATTCTACATTCCATTATCACCAAGAACTTAAACTCCGAGATAAAACTATAACTCCCCTCAGGCTAAATGACGATTCTTTCCATCCAGAAATATACATAGAAGATTTAAATATGAAGATGAATGTCTGGAATACTAAATCACTTCATGGGAGGTACCCGAAAAGCATCCAGCAGCCAAATATTGACATTGTTAAATCAGTTAGATGGATTCACAAAGAAGATTTGTTTGCTGAAACCGAAGGATTTATGTTCGCCATCCAAGATCAGGTTATAAATACCAACAACTATAAAAAAATTCATCATCAAATCCAATGACAAATATATATGTGTAGAAAATGCAAAAAGTTTACCGAGACAATAGACCATGTTATAGCAGGGTGTCCTTCAATTGCCAACACGTGGTATCTCAGTAGGCATAATCAGGTAGCAAAAAAAGTATATCAACATCTAGGAATGAACGCACATCTACTTGTCAATCCACCTCCTTATTACAAGTATTCTCCTGCACCTGTGATCGAAAATGCAGAATTTATAATGTATTGGGATAAACAGGTTATAACAGACAAAACCATAGACCACAACAACCGGAATCATTTTATGCGATAAATCTAACAGAATTACATATTAATTGAAGCGATCCCCATGAGTAAAAATATTGAGGGACACGAGATACAAATAAGTCAAGAAACATAATCATAATTTGAAGGATCACCATGAGTAAGAAATCGTGCCTCAAAATTACTTGGATTTGTAACAGAAACTAAAGGGCCTCAAAACCTGACAATCTGGACTGCTCATCTAACTCTGATTCGGCTATCATCACTATGGTATCCTGCTTGGCATCCGACTTCAAGAGCTAACTTTACGAAGCTTGAGGCATTCTAAAACCGTGCTACACGAGGCTATTTTACACAATCGAGTTTTTATTCAGACAGTGCGACGCAGAGGCTACATGCTGTGGACCTTCCTTCCATGAAAATTTCGCAAGAAGCTGATGTGAAGGACTTCAACAAAAATCACTGGTTCTGCAGATTGAATACAATTTCATCGTATCCACTCTAGACAATAAACCTCGTAGACATAACCAGGTTAGGCTACTTTGATCATCCCTCCTCGTGCACGAACTTCATAATACCAAACGGCTTCTACTGTCGTTCTGCATTCAATATGCTTAATGAGAACGCATTTAATTTTTAATTCAAGTTGTAACATGCTGGAAGTCATCAAATTATGTTTTACCCATCATTGTACACATTTTACTTTTGTTCACCATCATTTAATCACCTTTTACTAACTCATTTCATATGATCTGTACAATACCATCATTGTTCACACTTTACTTTCACCTTTATAATATTTAATTTATTTTATTGGATTTTTTTATAATGTGGTTTTTAAGAGGATAACTTAGGCATAGTAAGTTAGACACATTGTGACTGGGGCCTTATGCCCTTTTTTCTCAACTTTCTATGGAGTTGTGCCAATTTAATATAGGCCTCGATATGTGTACAATTTCGAAATAAATAATAAAAAAACAAATAATAATATTAATAATAGTATATATATTTGTATATATAATAAGATTAAATGCATTTTTTTACAAAAAAAAAATTGACATCGTTGTCCACAAAGCCACATTAGCGCCGTGTCTGTGGATTATGAAACATATTGTACATGGGATTCAGACCAGACTTAATTCAATTTTTATTTTTACACAAATATGTTCATAAGGCTAAATTAAAACTGAAATAAATAATATTACAACAACGAGAATACGACTTAACATACTGAAATATATTAATTGAATGTGAAGACAGGCACGAACATTCTTACAATAATAATAATAATAATAATAATCAATTCAATGGCAATTCATTTTATTCACAAAACACTATTACATTGTTTTTATCTCAATGGAAAACCCACAAGCCCATATGCGGTCATTGTGGAATAACAACACAAATAAAACTAAAAACAAAAACACCGTAGAGGAAGGAATATTATGAAAAAACAGTAACAAATCACAGTCATTAAATAAAAAAATCGAGTAGATGACCGTTACTTAAAATAAATGAACACACACAACGCCAGGTTTTTAAGTTTCATAGGCATTCAGAAAACTGACAGAAATATAGCTAAAAGATGATTACGAAAACAAGGTTATGAGCAAAAACAGATTTAGGTAAGAGCACTCAATTGAGACAAAAATGTCTTTTTATTTGTGCTGACCTCGGAAATTTGGTTAGTCTTAATTAATTATTCAGGTAATTTATTAAAAGACTCGCGGGGACTAAACAACTCTAGGCGCCTTTGACGATTTATTATTACTCTAGTGAATACAAATTTTTGTTTTCCTGACTACGTGCCATTGTATTCTGCACAGATGCTATAATCATTTTTAAAGTAATATTTTATTAAACAGTTGGTACGTGAAAAGGCCGTCAACTGAGAAAGGTTGCAACAGAGGTATGTTCCTGAGTCGACAGAATTTGACAATGCGAGGTCTAATAATAATAATAATAATATAATTATATAATAATAATAATAATTAATAATAATAATACATAATAATAATAATAATAAATAATAATCAATAATAATAATAAATAATATAATAATATAATAATAATAATAAAAATAATAATAATAAACAACAATAATAAGATATATTTTTTTCAATCAATCATTTTATTTAAAAAGACAGATTTACATGTTTTATCCAATGAAACCCACAAAGACCATATGCGGGCTCATCTGTGGAATAACAACATCAAATAAATAAAACAAAAAAACAACCGTAGAGGAAGGAATCATTATGAAAAAAAACATTAACAAATGACAATCATAAATAAACAAATCGAAGTAGAATGACCGTTTACTTAAAAAAAATGAAACACCAACACACGGCCAAGGTTTTAGTTCATAGGATTTCAGAAACCTGATGCGAAATATACCTAAAAGATAGACCTGTAAAACAAGGTAGAGCAAAAACAGATTTAGGTAAGAGCACTCCCTTCCCCAATTGAGACAAACAAATGTATTTTTTATTTGTGCTTGACCTCGGAATTTTTTTTAACGTTTAATAATTGATCGGGTAATTTATAAAAGACTCGGGGACTAAAACCACTCTAGCGCCTTTGACCGTATTTAATTATTACTTCTAGAGCTACAAATTTTGTTTTTCCGACTACGTGTCCATTTGTATTTCTGCACAAGAATTCTTAATCATTTTTAAAGTAATATTTTATTAACAGTTTGTACGTGATAAGGCCCGTCAACTGGCAGAAGGTTGCAAAAGAGGTATGTGTCTACCGAGCTCGACGAGTGGACAATTGCGAGGTCTTATTTCGCGTAAAAGCTTATTTTGTAGTAATATAATAATATATATATTATATATATATTACTATAATAATAATAATAATATAATCATAATAATAATAAATAAAATAATTAATAATAATTATAATAATATAATAATAAGAATATAATAATAATATATAATAATAATGATAATAATAATAATAATAATAATAATAATAATAATAATAATAATAATAAAGAACATAAGAATAGCATTTATGAAAACATTAGCAAATGTGAAACACATTCCTTTCAAAGAGAGAACCGAACTTACCAAAGATATACAAATAAAAATATATGCATTTACATTAACTGTCTGAATAACATATTGAAGAATATTTAAGTATTAGATCCCAACCGATTTCATGAAAATATCTGGCTGTATTTTGTGAGCAGTCACTTAGCAGAGAAATTCAACTTTCACCTATCCAACAAGAATCAGAAAACAATAGGACTTAAACCAAAAAGGGAGGAAAAATGAACAGAAGGTAGAACATAGAATCAAAGTACTAAGAGGGGATATTGGACATTTAACAGCAATCTCGTAAATAACACACGGTGTCCCTGAGGAACAGTAACCAGTGTTTTTGGAGAAATCCGGAACATATCCATGTGAAGAAGATTTCAGATTAAAATGTGAAGACTATTGGACACTATGACAAACAAAGATTTGCAAGCTCTAGCGGCACGCTGAAAAAAGATATGTGCAGTGTAGCAGGAGACACGAGCAAACAAATGTTTAAGAGTAATGAGAAACTGTTTTATCCCCCCCCGGAAAAGGAAAAACAAAGTTTATGGTTGACAACGACAATATTCCCATCCCACTAAAGAAGCCTTGAGGATATTGAGCAAACATTTGTTCAAAACCAAAAGACTTTAACCGCGAGGCCGAATGGCTTCTTCATATAGAACAAAGACAGATGAAATTGAGGAAATGCGGATATAGTAGTAAATATAGACGACATTAACAATGCAATAAAAAACAACTCATAATTGAAAGCTCCTGGAGTAGATGGGAATACGAACTTTTGGTGAAAGGACTAACGCCCAGTCATGTAAACTAAAGGATTTTCTTAACCAAGACTTCACGACCCATCACTTGTTCCAGGATTCTTTAATAAGTGTATAACCCATATGATATTCAAGACGGAGACAGATCGGACCCAAAATTATAGACCATCACTTGCTGCCAACCATTTATAAAATTCTAACATCAATCTTTACCCTTGAAATTACAGAAACATTTCATCAGAACAGAAATTTTAGCGTGGAAGGCAGAAAGGATGCACACAAAATGCATATGGATGTAAGAGCAGCTTATAATGATAGTATTGTTACAAAACATGCACAATGACAAAAGATGAAGCTATCAGTAGCTTACATAGAAGACAAAAAAGCATTTGATTCGGTTCCGCACGTATTGGTTAATCAAAGTCTTGATTTGTATAAGGTAAAATCCAAGTTGATAACGGTGCTTAAGCCTCTCATGAAATTCATGGAGAATTAATTAATACTAAAAACCAATTCAGATCGTTAATAGTGAAAATATGGCATAAAGAGAGGATTTTCCAGGGACACCCTAGCCTCTATGGTTGTCTCGCATTTAAAACCCAGTATCAGAGCTACGTAATTTCAACCAAATGAGGATATTCGCCTTACCCTGTAAAAATAATGACAAGGATAACACATCTGCTGTATTATGGATGATTTTAAATGTATGGAAAATCAAAGAAGAGCTCAAAAATTTTTAATTGGACATTGTAAAATTATCAGTGAAGACATTCATATGAATGTTGGATTAGATAAATGTGCTTCAATGCATATGAAAAGTGGAAAATGCAAGAAAATGACAATTACCAAATTGGTGTCGTGTCAAGGAAATTCCAAACCTAAACAAAAGCGAAGAAAGATACAAATACCTAGAATGGAGGCAAAAACATTATTCTTACACCACAAGGAATTAAAAAATGTTCTTTAACAAAAGTATGACATAGATTAAACTTCTTAAAATCAAATGTTAAGGAGCTATAAAATCAAGGCATTAAAATGCATGGCTTACCAATCTTGACCTTTCATTTGCGTATTGTGAAGTGGTCAGATGTGGACTGATGGACCTAGACGTTTAACAAGAAGACAAAATGACCTTCTTCAGAAACCACACAAAAAGCATCTTCTGAAAAGGTTTATATAACACGGGGAAAGGGTGAAGAGGATTGTAACTATTCGCGTCAATTGTGCATTCGCAAGTCATAAACTCAGATCATACTTCCTTAATTCTACATTCCATTATCACCAAGAACTTAAACTCCGAGATAAAACTATAACTCCCCTCAGGCTCAATGCGATTCTTCCATCAGAATATACATAGAAGATTTAAATATGGAAGAGATGTCTGGATACTAAATCACTCATGGGAGGTACCGAAAAAGCATCAGACAGCCAAATATTGACATGTTAAATCAGTTAGATGGATTCCCAAGGAGATTTGTTTCTGAAAACCGAAGGATTTATGTTTTAGCCATCCAAGATCAGGTTATAAATACACAACTATAAAAAAGTCATCATCAAATCCAATGACAATGATAATGTGTAGAAAATGCAAAAAGTTACGGTGAGACAATAGACCATGTTATAGCGGGTGTCCTTCAATTGCCAACAACGTGGTCTCTCAGTAGGCATAATCAGGTAGCAAAGGATAGTTTATCAACATCTAGGAATGAACGCACATCAACCTTGTCATCCACCTCCTTACTTCAAGTATTCCTCCTGTCACTTGTGATCGAAAATGCAGAATATATAAGTATTGGGATAAACAGGTTAACAGACAAAACCATAGCCACAAACAACCCGGACATCATTTTAATGCGATAAATCTAACAGAATACATAATCTAATGACATTGCGATCCCCATGAGTAAACATATTGAGAACACGAGAAGAAAAAAAAAAAAAAAAAAAAAAAAAATATCCAAAATTTAAGTCCAAGAAATAACAAGAATTTGGAAAATGAAAAACTTTACTGTCGTGCTATCGTGCTCTCAGGCACTGGAGTCATTACCATCTTCCCTCTCTGCAGCACAATGCCTGGGGTCTTTCACCCAAATCTCTACATCCAGCTATGCAGAAAGCAGTCATCTATTCAAAAACGTGCCAATAGTCCGAAGATTTTGCAGTAATCCACTCTCTTTCTCTCTCGCTCTCTCTTTAAAAGATTTTTTTGACATACAATTGCTTGTTTTATAGATAGAAACTTTTATTGATTTGTTATCACACCATCTTTATTATATTTTGTTAATTGATTAATTTGTATACAATAATATCGTGTACTAACTTATGTTTTACGGTTAAATGTAAAACTTTTGTTGGGCTTGGGCCTTACCCCGCCTGGTATACCAGGACGCAATGTACCTGGAATGTTGAACAATAAAGAACCACTATAATAATCAATAAGAATAATATAATAATAATAATAATAATAATAATAATAATAATAATAAATAATAATAATAATAATAATAATAATTATATAAGAATAATAATAATAATAATAATAAAATAATAATAATAATAACAATAATTCACATTTTAAACTTCACGGCCGTTAATATTAATCAAACGTTGTATGAGTTCGGTTATTCGCCGCGTCGCGCGTAAAACATTATACGTACCTCGACGTTTAGTTACTCTGTGGTAAAATATCATAGAACTGAGGCTGATAAGTTTGTTTCAGCCTCAGCGAACACTCCTCCGTGGCGTGTCTTCTGATTGGACTGGGGTGGCACACGTGGTGAGTGGCGGTATGTTATCTCCCCTGGTGGAGAGGATGGACGCAAACTTCTCGTTCGTTGTTGTTTTTGTTGTCGTTGAGTTAGTTGAGCTCCGGTTGTTGTTTGTGTGTGTCTCTGTGGTGGACGTTGCTGTTGTAGTTGTTGTAGTTCCTTGTGCGTCGTGATGAGAGTTTGAGACTGGAGCCCAGGAGTTTTTTTCTTGTTTTGACTCAGTTTATAGCCGCCTACGTCACCGTTGAAGTTGGTAGGTGATTTGCCTATTTCTATTGACTCCTGATTAGGCGTGGCATAGCAGGTTCGTTGCAAATTATTCGGTTTCATCAAATAGTATCTCGTGGTCAGGATGCTGATGTTGTCGACGGCATGTCTGCAACAGCCGCAGCTTTCTCAACGAGTTACAGTGATGTCGATGTCTTTGACCCTTGTGGCGACAGTCCTACACGTTTGCCCTATGTACGCCTGGCCACACTTGCACGGTATTTTGTAAATACCGCTCCCCCCTAAGTGATTTTTGTCTTTTGGAGGTCGAGGTACGTATAATGTTTACTCGCGACGCGGCGAAATAACCCGAAACTCATACACGTTTGATTTAATAATAATAATAATAATAATAATAACTACCCGAAATTGAAACAACAGTAACTGTGATGTCAGTCCGCCGTGAGAACAGGAATTTGCTAAAAACGCATGTCCATAATATCTATCTCATCAGGTAACACTTGCGATGAAAAAAATGCAAGGTTTACTTTTAAATAGCTGTTGTAATGAGATTACTGATTATAGATAGCTAATTAAGCATTACACTGCACGCAACTTAATAATAGGGATGTCATATTTTATTCAGAGTAATCTGCACAGATTCGCCTGACTGTGGACTAGACCTTACACCACCGTCTTAGCGTATTGGTATCGGTGGGCCACATGAGACGAATAAGATTGAAAAATTATGTTGCCTGTTGTTGGAAATAATAATATATACTCAGTGGTCCCCCCACAATGAATATACTGGCGCAGCCATGCCCCCAAAGAGAAATATGGTGTTACCATTCCCCCAACGAGAAACACAGTAATTTAACATACCAAGCCATGCCACAGATGTGCCCTATTTTCTTAACGCATAAATGTAATATTGTGATCATTATTATGCAGTGAAACGCAAAGATTTCTATAAGAATGACCTCAAGATTTATATGCGCGCGAGCCCCCGCGGACCCCCTTCCGTACGCTACATTTTGATCCATTGTTCTTGAGGAGAACGCCAGGGCACTGTCTTGAACAACACAATAGTGCCAGCCAATAAAACAACGAAAATATGAACTAAAAGAATAACTTGAGGGGATATAGGACATGCGTTTTAAGCAATTTTCTGTTCGCTCGGCGGACTGCCATCATAGTTACTGTTGTCACAAGTTTGGGTAGTTGTCAAGGAAGGGAAACCATAGGGCTCTACAGTAACACTTTTTCACGAAATTATTTTAAAATAATAAAAACAGAAATAAAGGATTTTCAGGTTTTTGGATTTTCTTAAAAAGTGTAATATTAAACCACATTCGCGGATTAATTTCCCATCGATGATAAACATAAAATATTGGAAATCTACGACTGTAGGCCGTCCATGTAAACTTTATTGACAGCTATGTAAAGTTTTATACACGTAGGAGGGCTTACTGGCGAGCGAATATAGCTATGTGCCAACTGCCAAATAATATGCCCTGTTCCCTCTTAACGTAACAATTTGGGCGTGTTTAAATTTTTAAAATTACACAGACACTGGCTCTGGCATGAGTGACTCTGGTGTAAGGCTCCGCGGTGTCTGGCAACGGTGACTTGTAGAATACGAGGCAGATAAACACAATCAGATTCCTTTCAAGGTGTATTTAAAGGGCTAAGCCAGGGACATCTTATTACTTCTTTGGCGAAAATTTAAAAACTTTAAAAAGG
>JAMZAV010006110.1:0-38931 GCA_024449915.1 Sweltsa coloradensis | reverse complement strand
CGTGTCCTGGACCCGGGGACGTATGTGGCACTATTGTCCGAAGAGCTGGTGCATGACGATACGGGACTGCTCTGCAGACGAGCGTCCAGAAGTCTGCAATGGTGTGTGGGAGGGGACCCTGCGTGGCGATGTATGCTCGCTCCTCGCCATCGTAGCCCTGCAAAACAACCAGAACCAGGATACTTAAGCCTACTTTATTGGTCAAAATAATTTTTCCCTTAAAAGTAAATAAAAAGTCAAGGGATGTAGGCCTAAATTTATGACTAAGCTACCAATTAAAACAATTTTCGGCCTATAAAAGGTGTTCATGTTTTAAGTTTCAAAGTAGACCAAAATGAAAAGAGCAGGCCTAATAATTATTGCCATCCCCTCGTAACACAACACTTATTACATATCTAAGAAAATCAATTAAATCATCAATTATGGATGTGCGAACGTTCAAAATTCGAGTGAAAAAAAGTTTGAAGTTTGAAGTTCAAAAAGTTTTTTTTACTAATTTAATTTGAAGTAGTGTGCGGGCACTCATTGATTTGACATGTAAAAAAAAATTAAAATGGTTCTCAGTTCACAGGTACAAATTTTAAAACAAAAAATTGGATGGAGCTGGTGGAGGTGTTGGTTTAGACTTAGGCCTATCACTATTTTACCTATTATAAAGTAACTGTTTGATATCCCCTCAAGTTCGGTTCAAGTTCGATACAGTTCAAAAATTTTGTAAAGTTCGAAGTTGTTTTTTTCAACTTGGAAAGTTCGAGTGAAGTTCAAAAGTAAAAAAATTGGGTTTGCACATTCCTAGACCTACCAATTATCCCACACACATAACCTTCATTAATTAGGCGGTAAGCCTAATGTTGTAGATTGCTGATACAGCAGATTTTTTGGAAGAAATAGGATTTTAGAGTTCAAATGAATTTAAGGGAAGACAGCACAGGTAGAGAATCAAAAATCGTTAAATCGACGTCTACAAATCATGCCAAAAACCGGAAAAGTTTTCAATTTTGCTCCATTTTGTGCAAATAAATTTTGACCCTTCACAAAAATTATAATATTTAAGAGAAAAAAATATCCAAACTACTGTATTTATGCCAGTATAGCAGGGCTGCCACTGATATTTTTTTCAAATCCTGTATGAGGACGTTAAATATCCGCAAATATCCGTGAAAAGTCTAAAAACGTTGAAATCATTGATCAAACTATGAAAATGGATAAATGTGATGTTTATATTTTGTTACCATCTTAACCTAAAAGTTGCCAAGGGCCTAGGCCCATGCACAGACGAGAAGAAAGGAGCCAGAAACGCCCGTGGTTGCTTTAGCCTAAATAAGATTGCATAAAAATTTAAAATGTTATTTATTTACAGAAAATCCATTTTAAACATTAAAATAATATTTTCTGACCTGGTTAAAACATTCTAGGCCTAGGGCCTAGGCCTAGCTAGGCTCTATGAATGTTGCATCACAATTTTGACCTAGGCCTAGCCTAGGCCCATGTGTTGTGTTCTATAATAACATTGCAGAACTTGATAATAACATTTTAATCATATACTAATTCTATTTTTCACTTTTAATATCACATAATCCAAACTTTATAAACAAAAACGAAAGAAAACAATTTTGTAGGCTCTTGGCTGTTCAATTTAACTTTCATCCTCCCCAAAAGCCATCCAAAAGCAACTGTGCAGTCTGATTGGCTGTTTCTCAATGGAAGCAGTTCCTACATCTGGGACACGGCTCCGCCCATGCTCGAAAGTCGAATCGATTATCGCCCCGCCTTCAATGTTTACAATCGAAATTAGCCCGCGCAGATTCAAATATACGAAAATAAGCATAGAAAACGTAATTAACAAAATATCCGTAAATAAGACTAAAAATCCGTTTATCCGTTTTGCACCCTTAATATCCGTAAAAACGGATAAAATCCGTTAAAACGGCAGCCCTGCAGTATAGGCCTCGGGTATATTTGAAATTGTCAAGTTCAAAAAGTGGGGTGCGGCCATTATGTGAAGCCATTTATCAATAGTATTTATATCCAAATCTTTAAAATCTGAGTGGTCAAAATAAGGGTGCGGCCTTTACTCGAGGGCGGCCTATAAGCGAGTAAATACGGTAGTAACACGGCAACACATTTTTTAAGAACCGCAGGTCATGTGAACCATAAATTTAGGCAAATTTGGGTGGTCATTAGGCCTAATATTATCTTCCTAAAGTACCAACATTCGGTTGTTTACAAATAATTCCTCTAGCCACAAGACCAACGAACCACACAGTATTTTAAAGTTTAGTGGTCGAAATTGGGGTACGGCCATTACTCGAAGGCAGCCTAGGCCTTTAATTGGATGAGCGAAGCGAAGACTTCAATTTCACTGACCCTAAAAATTTAGGTCGGGTGTTTTTTTTGTTTGTTTGTATTTTTGTCTGTTTGTTCGCTCTCTACCGGGCAAACGGCATATGCGATCTTGATGAAAATTTGAGGGGACCTTCGAAATCTCTGAACTTAGAGTTGTATTGTTTTTGGGTACAATTGAAGAAATATTTCTCATGAATATCGTACTTTCACGATTTTTTTTCAATTTTTAGCGCGATATTTTCGTGACATTTGGGCCGATTTTGACTAAACGGGTGGGGCTACAACGTTCATATTTCACCAGGACATTGAGGTTACGGTGATGTATTGCTTTTTGAAAGAAAAAGTTGAAAAAGTTAGCCAGAATCCATAGAATAAAGGTTTTAATATGAGGTTTTTGAGGTTTTTAATAACAATTAACTAGGGATGTGCGGTTCCAGGTTTTGGTTTCGGTTCCGGTTCCGGGTAGTAAAGTACCCGATTTTTCGGTTCCGGTTTGGTTCCGGTTTCGGTTCTATCAAAATATGAATAAAAATGTAAATTTATGGATTACTGAGATTAACCACTTGACAACTGAACAGGCCTGTGTAAAAACATACAAATATCTACAAAATTGACAAATAATTAGGGTTGCCGTCGATAATCGAAATATCGATCGATTATCGATATCAGTAATATGATATGATAATCGATTCAAGTATTTTGATATGATATGATATGATTATCGATTTAAATAGTGACATCGATGTTTTCGCGGTTTACCATGCTTAAAAATGCCGCGCTGTCGTATCAACGCGCCGATTGGTTGTCGGAGTAGCCAATCGCTGCTCAAGTATAATGCCACGCCCACCGCCGCCAGTGCGCATGCGCTCGCAGCGCGATACAAGGCGATACGAAAACATCGCCCGGCCCGATTGCGATGTATTCAGTACGGCTCGACGTGTTGTGGCGTGAACTTCTCTAGCGTCAGTCTGCCCAATTATATTGAATTCGCGATGTTTCTTCCGTGTTTCTGCTTCCTAGGCTCAATTTGGAATTTGATATGATAATCGATTTGGGTCTATGATATCGATATATTTCGATATGATAATCGATTCGATGCCTCCGATTATCGATCACGATTTTCACATCGAACGGCAACCCTACAAATAATACAAGTCTTTACGTGTATTACTTGATTATTAATGATAATTGATAACACAAAATATTTACGGAACAGGACTAAAATATCTATAAAAGTCCGGCGCCGTTGCCGCATCGTGTGTTAGCCCATAAGCGTAATGAGTGCGAGAGAGATAGCTGCGGGCGATGTAACTCGTCATAGCCAAGGTCGTAGCTGGCTGAGAGGCGGGGAGGGGCGCACACCGATGCGCGTACGATCCACTTCACAGCTGACTGTTCATGGGTGGGGAGGGCGGGGAAGGTCGACTGAGAGGTGAGAGGGGACATGCGCCGAACCAAGTGCGCGCTCGACCACCTGGACCGGCTGACTGTTCAAGTTGAAAGCCTTCTACTGGCGAGAAGTCGTGACTTGCGCGCGCGATTCAAATACCCGGAACCGAACCGAAGTCGGTTCCAAATTGTTGCGCTTCGGTTCGGGTACTAAATACCCGAACCGACCCGAAATTTCGGGTACCCGCACACCCCTACAATTAACAAGTAACAATAGAAACCTGACAACAATCACCTACAATGCATTCAAAAAGCACTTGCAAAGGAAAAGTGGTCCTACGCAAACTAAAAACTTACAAAAAAGCTCATCCACCAACGCGGCGGGACTTAAGCGTTTTCCTAGTATAATTGAGTCAATACGTAAGACTACGGTCCTAGGTGACTCACCCGAACATAGTTAGCGTTAATGTACTCCGCCTCCTCCCCCTCCATCTCGCGCCTCGACAGTCGGACCCTGGACCGCTCGTTGGGCAGGATGGTGCGATACCTGTTCTTGGTCCCGCAGCCAGCGACGGTGATGCCCTCGGGATGGTTCGAGGGCAGCTCCCAGAACTCTCGGTGCAGCGAGCGCGTGTCTCGGAAGCACTGGCGCAGCTCGGAGCGGCTCAGAACGTTGCCCGCGGACAGAAGGTATTCCTCACTGGAGCTGCACAAGAAGAAGAAATGTATTGATAAATATATTGATTTTTTACATTTTATTTTTCTGAAAGTAACATAAACTTTAAGGCCCAGAATTCATAGACTGTACAATGGAAACCCTTGGGGCTAGGAGTCCGAAGATTTTTTAAAAATCTGACATCAGCCCCCTAGACCTCTAGATTTAAAAAGGGCAAAATCAGGCAATAAAGTTGGCTAGGTCGGCTGTTGTGAACACACCCGCACTTTCTTAGCAAGTAGGCTACAATGCTTCATATACGTCCATTTTTGGGCAAATTTAGAATGTTCCGCTAAAGAACTTTAATTAGGGAGCGGTATAGAGGATTTTCAAATATGATTTGCCTTAAAAAGCAACAGATGTCCAGTAGGTATTCACCCACCTTAGCTATGCCCAGGTCGTTGTGGTCAGACATGCGTGTAGAGCAAAGGCCCGTCCACAACCACTTAGCGCACGTACATTAAAGAAATTACCACCAGCACTATGCTGAGGCCTAGATAACTTCAACTAAGCAGTAGTTTTAATAACTTTTGTAATTGGGTAATGCACAAAAGGATTTAAAAAAAACAATCCAAATCAACTTAAGGTGTCAAGATGGTTGACCATTGATCAAAAAATATAGTTTAGATTGGAGAAGGGTTGACAGGTTGGGAAAGCAATAGCATAGAGCTGGGCTCATGTATAAAATGCA
Source organism: Sweltsa coloradensis (assembly GCA_024449915.1). NCBI lineage: Eukaryota > Metazoa > Arthropoda > Insecta > Plecoptera > Chloroperlidae > Sweltsa > Sweltsa coloradensis. The sequence continues at coordinate 33,790 of JAMZAV010006110.1, read as the reverse complement.
GATTTAAGTGATTGTCTGTTGCAATTTCCAAACGCTGATTTATGTGCTAAATGCTAAGTGATTGTGAATGCCTGAATGATCCGTAACAATTAATTCCACATGCAAGGCGCAAGGTGTGTATACTCCCGCATACTCACCACTCCTTGGTGGGCGTGACCACGCAGCACGGCACCTCGTGGCTCGCAGTCACCAACTCAATCGTCAGGCTCGCGCTCGAGCCACGACGCTCTAGGAGACCCTTGGCTCGTATCCTGACCGGCTCGCGTCTGCAGGTGGTCTCTTCCTCCCGTCGCATCATCATCACCTGCACGGCACAAACAACAAGGCTGTGGTCACTATTACCTGCACGGCACAAACAACAAGGCTCGACAGTGTTGGCTCGAACGATAAACATGAGACTCTGATTTGAGGTCCCAGTTTAGTCCCATTGTGACGAGCAATCCTGAGTCCTGACTGAAGTTTTTTCCCCAGGTTTTTATCAGTCGTTAATTTGTGAATGCAAGGGATTGAGTCCTCTAAAACATCCCTCAGACATCCCTTCACAATCCTCCTATCCGCAACATACCTAGTTGAAACACCTGAAGAGGGGCACACATTGCATCCTATAACAGGTTTCCATCATAAAAAAAAAGGCTGTGGTCACTATCACCTACACTTCACAATAGGGATGGGCAAACCTTGGTTTTTTAAGTTTCGAACCGAACTCGAACTTCTGTAAAAAAAAGTTTCGAACTTCGAACTCGAACCGAACTTTAAAAAATCTGCTTAAAACCAAAAACAGGGAGGTAGGAATTTCAATTGGGCATACTTTAATGTCTAGGCTAAGGCTATATCTCCCTACTATCGAGATCTATTTCATCGACCTTCATCGACAGGATTGACTAGCCTAGCCCTTTTGGCACAGCATTCTAAATTTAGGAATAGGCCTAGCCCTAGCCTAGGCAAGGCTACCAAATTCCAAAGTCTTGGTTTAGATAAGAGCTTATAAAACATGTTTAGACACCTATTATCTAATATATTCTAGGCTAACCTAGGGTAGGCTTTTCCTTACTTGGCCTAGCCCTAGCCTAACCTTAGCCCCTAAACCTAAAATATTCCCTATGTACCTAGCCTAGGTCTAGGCCCTGGTCCATAAACCAAACCTAACAAAGATTGTTGTGAAATCGCGGCCAGTTCTCGTCTAAATACCGCAACTATTAAATTTTATTAGGCCTAGAACATGGGCATGTTATTGTTATCTAACTTTGAATAACAAACGTAAAATGACAATCTATTTTGAGGTTATGTAGCTTATCGACATCGTATTAAGGTGTGTAAGCTGACGCAAATGTGGTTAAAACTTGCCTGCGAGAAATTTATTTGTTAACATAATTGCATATAAACGTGGTTAATTGGTCTTTAATCATTGTTCAGTGATTCCAAATAATACTTGTTACTCTATAAAACATCGTAAATATCGTCGTAAGTGTCACAGCGTCTCGTCTTGGCGTCTTATATTAGCAGCTTTCTCATTGGTGGATACATTCATGATGTATCGCATCATAGCTGCGAATCGATTAGTCGAACATTAGAAGGTACTAGGGCTGTGCGAATAGTGATTTTTCACTTCGAATCGAATATCGAATATTCAAATGCAAAAAGTTCGAATATCGAATATCGAATAACGAATAATTTTTCTTTCGAATAGTTTCGAATAATGATTAAAATAACAGCATTTTTTCATTAAGTTGAGTTTTATTAATTAGTGTTTGATATTGACACGAGATCAACGTCAAGATTTGTATGTAGGCCTACCTTAGGCTTGCTATCTTTAAAAGAGAAAACATATCCACGTGTCTTTTCAAGTGACTGACAAGGGTGATGTTGCAGCAAAATAAAAAAACCATAGACCATAGATGGCCTAAGATGACAATATAGAGGCTTATATTTTGAGTCTAGGCCTAGGGCCTACTGAAAATCAAGACAAGTGTGACTTAATAACATGCCTAGGCCTAGACCCTTGTCTAGCCTAGGCCTAAACCTAGGGCCTAGTCTTTGTGTCCTAGCCTAGACCTACCACAAATCAAGACAAGTCTGACTTGATAACATGCCCTAGGTACCTAGGCCCTAGACTGGTCCTAATCACAAAGATAAGTCATAGGCCTAGGCTAGTAGGCCTAGGGCCCTAGCTGCTAGTCTAGGCTAGGGCTTTCTAAACCCAAAGCCTAGGGCTAGGCCTAGGCCAAGAATCAATCAACAGAACATATTTTATACAGGGGCTAGGCCTAGGCCTAGGCCCAAGGTAGGCCTAGTAGGCCCTAGGCCCTACCTAGTGTCAAAAGATCAACAAGTCCCAAATGGGGTTTGAACTTGAAGGCAAATGCCTTGCAAACGCGTCGTCATCTTCCACAACTTAATACAGCACAAGAACACCAAAATAATTGATTTAATCATTAAAAAATCGCAAAGACAACGAACACTCGTCAAAACAATCACAATTAAGCAGTTCAAAGACAGGTTATGAAGGTTTTGATGCCATTTTTGTTGCCATCACGAAATTTTTCTTTAGTCGACGCTAGCGCGATCTATCGGCGAAAACGTAAACTTCTTGTACTTGTACCAAAGTCGAGCTCTGGCGGCGAAAATTCAAACTCCTTGCACTTTAAGCGGGCTTTTTAACAGTTACCGCGAGACTCGCAATGAAGCCAAAATAGTTCGAATTTCGAATACAGTAAGATCTCTCTTATCCGAGTTGGATGAGACCGGGGGCACCTCGGATTTGCGATAAACTCGGATGGCGCGGATCAATTGTTTATTTGCTCTCGTAGCATAGCCTGATGTGGTAAAATGATATATGACACATGTAATGGATAAAGGAACATAAAATACACACGATACACTTCATACAGGGTATACTAAATGATTTAATAGCTTGTAATTCAAGCTCACGAACACACGTACACAATTAGGCCTACATGTCGTAATAAAAACGTATGTCTAGGCCTAGGCCTAGGCCTAAACTCGACGCAGTAGGCCTAGGCCTACAATGCAAACATAGGCCTAGGCCTAGCTCTCTTTCTCATGTGGGAAAACCTCTCACTACTATGCCCGCGCTGAAGCTCACGACGCAAGATAAGTCTGGGAAAGAAATAAGATAAGCCCAGGAATAACAATTCAATGCGTCGTGATTACGAATTTCGTGAATCGGTTGAAACATGATTGCATCTAGTTCCACAACGACCATCTTTGAACAGCTGTGTGTGAGATGGTTGGATCGTATGCGCACGCGCAGGCGCGCGACGCACACTGACCTCTATATGCTCAGTGGGTGGCACTGACGCTTACCGGCGATGCGCCCGACGCACACTGACCACTGAACTCTATAGGCCTACGCTCAGTACACTGATGCACACTGCTCGAAAGTCGAGATATATCGCCGATCTATCTTCTTTGCACTCACTCGTAAGGCATGCCTACAAATGTATGCGAGTACATTTAAAAAAGTGCGGCGCGGCGTCTGTAATTATTTTTATGTTTTATTTACGTATTTAAAACTTTAATTTTTTTTTTTTTTTTTTTTTTTTTTGCGGCTCGGTTAACACGGAACATCGGATAAGAGGAGATCGGATAAGAGAGATCTTACTGTAGTTACTATTCGAATTTCGAATCGAATATTGGAAAAAAATTATTCGCGAATATTATTCGAAAGTCGAATATTCGCACAGCCCTAGAACGCACAGCCCTACTGCTTCCATTTCAATTATCGAAAATATCGCAGGAAATCGATAGTCGAATGAATAATACTGCCTCACCATTGGAGGATTTTCTCGAGCGCGTAGCGGCAAGTTTAAAAGTTCGGAGCAAGTTCGTAATTTTGATAAATCACGAACTCGAACCGAACCGAACTTCAAAAAAAGTTTGGTTCGAGTTCGGAATTTCGAACGTTCGCTCATCCCTACTTCACAAACAACAAGGCTGTGGTTACTGGTTACTATGGAGTAAAGAGCCTAGACAAGATACTGCAACACCAGAGAGTAGGCATACACTGCTTCCGGACGCCACGTTTTTGCCGAACAAGTTTTAGTTTCGGCAACTGCCGTAATTTAAACAAATGTAGTTTGAAACAGATAGGTACCAGAAAGTTGTAGCTTGTTGTATGCCACATTCGTTGTTTAAGTCTGTTTCAAGCCACATTCATTTACATGATGGTAATAGACGCAGCTAAAATGGTTTATCAAAAACACTGGGGTTAATTTATTACTGTATGTCCATTCTCTGGTGGTAACTTATCTAGTATCTCTACTGTGGGGTAATCATTAGTTTGTGTCCCCCGACTGCACCCACCTCTGGTAGGAGACTGGTCGCCTGTGGCTGCACCCCGGCCGGGTCCAGCGGCTCTAGCGGCTGCTTCATCACCGGATGTATGATCCACTGCGTCGGCTGCTCGGCCGTAGAGAACGAGAAGATACCAGAGCCGACGGGCGAGCGAGGGCCGACCGGAGACAAGCCGCCGGCCGACGAGCCGACCGGGGAGCAGAGGCCAGGCTCGCTGGAGGGCGACATCGAGTGTTGTTGTTTGCTGCTGGAGACCATCTGGTTCTTCAACCAAAGGAGGACCTGAAGTAGACAAGGATACGGTAATAAATTATTTGCTCAAACAACAGCGCCATCTAGGGATATTGCTATTTCCCACTAGGAGTGTGCAAACGATAAATTTCCACTTCCAATTGAATACCAACAAATACTGACTATAAAGTTCTTATACCTGTATTCTAAATAATAAAATACTAAGTAATAAGGGATGTCAAATGATATGAAAATTCATATCGATAATCGCGCCGAAGTGAGAATAGGCCTAATAGAATAACAATATCATGACCAAACAATATTGCGCCGAAACGGTCACTTTGTAATCATACTATGATAGATCGGCATGAAACTCGTTTTCTCGCATTTGCGCCAATTTGAATTTCGCACCATTTCAACGCTGGTCAGCGGATTAGCCGCCACCTATGACGAGCCTCTCGATGACCCTCCCACGAGCAAGTGTGCGAGAGGGAGTAGTGTTGCGAGAGAAATTATTAAAAAAAAAAAAAAAATTAGGGGGTAGGGGGTAATTTACCCCGATTGCTATGTTGAGCCACATCTACAACATTGAATTTTAAGTAGATTTAGTTATAGGCTTAATGTGTGAGCACTTTCACTTCTATGCCCACAGAGTTGCCTGTTCTGCCATTTTGTTAGGTCCTTTCGTTCACATCTTATGATACCAGACAATTTTAGTTTTGTATCTAGGCCTAATTGAAATTTCCAAATTAAAATTGCAAAGGAAAACCAAACTCGGCCTATATCGGTGACTACTGATTACCTATACTAGGAAAACGCTTAAGTCCCGCCGCGTTGTTGGATGAGCGTAATTGGTGCATTGAGCTGCCATGTGTTATGCGGATTTTCTGTTGTTCTGTGAAAAAATCATTACTAAATTGAAGATTTTTTTAAAATTAATTTAAATTAAATAAAAAATAAACTTTAATTTTTAATTTTTTTAATTAATCGTAATTTAAAAAAGAAAAAAATCGTAAAATTGCGATTTTCATAAGAAATAATTATTTGATTGCGCTCAAATTTCAAACGAATAATATTAATTCATAAATTAAAGGTTCTGTGAAAAAAATATTACAATTGGTTAAAGCAAGTAGGTGTTATAAGTCAAAGAATTTTTTAAAAAAAGAAAAAACCCGTAAAATTTCGATTTTTATGATAAATAATTTTTCGATTGCGCTCAAATTTCACACGAATATCTTAATTCATAAAATTATGGTTCTGTGAAAAACTCATTAAAATCGGATAAAGCATGTCGGTGTTAAAGGTTGAAGAAATTTTTAAAATATCGAAAAAAATCGTAAAATTGCGATTTTAATGAGAAATAATTTTTCGATTGCGCTCAAAAACGTGTCAGTTCTAAGTTGAGAGATTTCGAAGGTCTCCAGAAAATTTCATTGCAATTGGAGTATCGGTTTGGCCGGAATCGTGCAGACAAACACACAATAATACAGAAAAAAAAAGAAAAAAAAACATTCCGGATTTTTTTCTCCAGTGAAGTGAAATGGAATCTTCGCTTAGCTCGCTACGCTCATCCAAAAATTTAAAATGTTAGGCCTATATAAGAGATTTTTAAAGATCCCTACTTTTTTAAACAACATTTATTAATCCCCCCAGCCCCACGAGTACTAATGGTACTTACGACGAAGGTGATGGCCAGCACCCCTACAACTGTGAAGAGGACAACGAAGACGGGTAGTTGCCAGTCTGCCCACCATACAGCATTGTCCTGCCACGACACGACGCTGTCGGTCGATGGTTTCGGTCGCTCGACCTTTGACATCTCTGTCTCCGTGACGACGACATCGGACGAGGCTTCCAGCGGCGCGAGCTCTAGGCCCTCCACTTCTAGAGAGTGCAATCAACAGTTAGCAATCAGAAGCCATTTAATTTATTTAGGCCCAATAGTTTTAATAGATAGGCCTACAGCCTCAATCCAGGGTGTGATATTTTTTATTTTTATAAAAAAAAAATCATGATTTACCGGTATTTGATTTCAATCGACTTTTCGAATTAAATCAGATTTTTATTGATTTTAATCAACAATATCAGTGTTTCAAAACTTGTCAAGTTGGTGAGCAGATCAAATACTTTCACGTAAGAGTTTCAGAGAATCGATTAAAAAATGTGCAAGGAAAACTTTGCCTAAACTCTTAGCTGTTAGGCCAATGTTTGTAGCTCGAATAGCCAAAGTGCATAAATGTGAGACAATAAGCAATATCCAATCAATTTGTTGCTCAAAATGAAGAAAAAGGCATTTGCAAAAAGTGCCCTGATTTAAATCAGAAACACCCTGTCACAATCACAATCTAGGACTATATTACCATTGTAATTATTAATACGTAACAGTTTCCACCCTGCAGTGCATGTTTCACTTCAAGGCTACATAGTTGGCATACATAGCCCCAGTAAAAAAAACAAAACATTATGAACACTAGGCCTAGGCTTGTAGGCCCTAGACCTCGAATAAACTACGATAATAAATAAGCCCAAGTACCTAATACTATGAAAAACTTATCGTTAGCCGAGTTACCAATCAATCAGTAATCAAATAGTAGGCATACCTACTTTAAATAAAATTTTGCACTGTTAAACTTGGAAAATAGATTTTGGGCATCGCAATAGACCCCACTCTCCATCGACAGGCAGACACTGTTTACTATTTAGGCCCACAATAATGCAAACATCTGACAAAAAACAGCCAGGAAGTTATAATTCCGTAATAGCAAATTAATAAATAGATAATCAAAGTGATTCTGTTTAGGCCTACTAATTTTAGGCTACTGGTACCGGTGGTGGTCGTAGGGTGGCCTACCAACTTTTGGAGTTTTGCAAATATTTTTCCAAGCTGTAAATTTGTCAAGACTGTAAAAATTAAGATCTTTCAACAAATTTTACCACTTAATGTCATGATTTGCAACTGTCAGTGATAGCATGTAGCAAAGAAAGTAACTAGGCCTACACTTCTTTGATTTTATACATTTGATTTGGTGAGTTCTAGAAATTTTTGGGGAGAAATAAGAAAATTTCAGAAAAATTATCAATTTTCCTCACTTTTCCAGAGATATTAGTCAGGAAGCTATGCCTATCTATTCCCGTTGAACGAAATTGGAATGTATAACGTGTGCCACACAATGTTTAATTGTAAAATTGCACAAATAAACTGAAACTACGTAATTCATACATGGGCCTATCAGTATTTTTCTCTTACCTTCCTCCACGATTCCTTGTGCCGGCAGTTCGGTGTCCTGCAGTATCTGGTATCGACTGTTTAGCTTCTCTTGTGATGTCATAAGTTGCTGCCTATAGAGAGCAGCACTGTCCAGCCACGGAGCGTCCGCTACATTTCCCCACTTGCCAACGAACGAGTCGCCCTCCAAGATTACCACGGGACCAGTGTATACGCCTGCGGGTGGAAGAATGTCATGGTTAGTTCTTGGCGCTAGTTTCCAAGATCCTTGAGCAAACAACGAAATTGAAGTAAACTAGGAAACGCTCAGTTGGACGCGTTGATAAGCGAGCACGTGCTATAGCTAGACCCACATTGCACATTTTTATAAATTTTAAAATTTACGACGTTCGCGTTTCCAGTACTATTTATTATTGCCAAGGTATTTGGGTAAACCCGTGTGTAAACCTTTACTTTGTGGATAAAATCCACCGCCATCTAGAGGACCTTGACTCCTTGGGAAAACTATTTTAAACTCTTTGGTGACAAATAATAGACTGCTTTCTCGAAAGTATTGTGATTACTTCTAGGTGGCAGTGCATTAGAAACTTTGCGCGTCTTTTCGTTGCCATGGCAACGTTACTTTTGTTATAATGTAATTTCCATCTACACTACTTATCGGATCAAAATAAAATTAACATATTCGTGACCGGACGGACATTCTAAATGATTTGGCCATCTCAGATTTTGTCGCCGGTTAGTTTGAAAAAAAAACTTTTGATTAACTTTAATGTAACTTTTTAACTTTTTGAACGATTTTGCCACAAAACTAATGGCATTCAATCGAGAACGAAGCTTGCGGATGGTGAAAATTTCAACTCGATCCGAGCCTCCGTTCGAACGTTATGGCGAGACATACAAACAAAAAAACAAACAAACAAACAAACAAACAAAAAAAAAAAAAAAAAAAAAACAGTGACTAATTTTTCCGGCAGAGTCAAATGGAAACGCTCGCTTAATTACATATAGGCCTAACACTCGAAATTCACAAAAATCATGTTGAAAAAATGAAGAAAAATGGGAATTATTGTTAAATTAGAGATTAATTTTTAATATTGTAGGCTATGTGCACAGTATTGTTCAATCAAAAAGTGTTTTATTAATATTACTGTATTATTTATTATTATTAAGTCTCTATTTGTAACGGATAATGCAATCCAATCGACTGTGTTTGTAGTGCAAATTTAATAGAGAAGGGAGGAGGGGAAACCCGATAGCGGCACGTAACCTACTCCTTTCAAAAAGTACCAAGAAGAGAAGACCAACAGCTTTACGTCCGGTACGGTATAACATTGAGTCATAGGTTCCTCCACTAACCCGGACTGCCAAGCTGACGTCAAGAAGAACGAAGCCGTTGCCCTAGCTCTCGAACCCTCCATCTGCTCTAGCCAACTGAGCGGTAAACGTTTGTTTCAGGGGAGAGCGGTCACCCACTCTCCCCCTGACCACGCCCGAGGTTGCTTAACTTCGGTGTTCGAGTGGAAACTGGCTAAGCCACCGCGGCTAAACCGCTGTGTTGTTCAGAATGAAGTTTTAAAAAAATGATAGCGCCTACTCATATAGGCCTAACTGAAACCAGTCTGAATATAAGTAGACCTAGGTCTACATTCAAACTTGTTTCATATGTGGCTAGAAGAATACGAGAGTTGTGAACAAATAATTAGGCCTACTCGCTAATAAATTGGTAGGCCAAGGCCTAAATTAAATAGGCTACCGGAACTGTAGATAACATTGCTGAAATACAGCTTTAAACTAGTACATAACACCAAAAACAAAATTGGCAAAACTAAATTCACTACAAAATTAAACCACTTTCATGGATCTGAGTAGGTTAGGCCAGTCTTGGGGAGGAACGCGTTACTCTTTCAGGAACTTTTGTGGGTTCGCGTTCCTTTTCTTAGATCAGGAACTGTCAAAGTTACCCTTCGTGAGAACTTGGAACGAATTTAACGTTCCTTTAGGCCTATAAGTTCCTTTCGTTTTCGTAATCCCGTCGAATTCCAGTAGCTGATATCGTAAACTGCAGTATGAAAATATCAATGTGACATCTTGTGTTTTAAAAAATGGCGCCACCCTCGACAGATGGCCTGGGACTCACATTAAAGGCCCAGTCTTGTCTTGACGTCGTAACAGCTATTTTCTTCCATGCACTGCCCTACGTAGGGCCTATGTAGAAAAAAGAATTTTCAAAATCGGTTGAACGAAATCGGATTTATTTACATTTGAACTAGCTCGCGCTAAGAGACGTGTGACGTCACTTGGGGGGAGAAACGATCTCGGCCGGTTGCTTTCTACCTGCTACCTTCAGTCACAGCGATGTCTGCGCGAGGGAGGCCGTATCGTGTTGAGGCGATCACACCATGGATCACACAAACATAGGAAAAACATATGGTATAATTCTTTCAATCAATGTATTTTGCAAAGTTACTGTTTATTGTAGTAAAGGAAATCGTGTCTTATTGAATTGGATGAGCGAAGCGAAGACTTTAATTTCACTGACTCCTCAAAAAATTTAGCTCGGGTTTTTTGTTTTTTTGTTTTTTGTATATTTGTTTGCTCTCTACCAGGCAAACGGCATATCCGATCTTGATGAAAATTGAAAGGGACCTTCGAAATCTCTGAACTTAGAGGTGTATTGTTTTTGGGTGCAATCGAAGAAATATTTCTTGTGAATATCGTACTTTTACGATTTTTTTCGATTTTTAGTGCGATATTTTCGTGTTATTTGAGCCGATTCTGATCAAACTGGTGGGGCTACAACGTTCATATTTCACATGGGCATTAGAGTAATGGTGATGTAGTACCTTTTGAAAGAAAAAGTTGAAAAAAGTAGCCAGAATCCATAGAAATAAAGCTTTTAATGCAAGTTTAGTTTTTTGATTTTTTGTGTGATATTTTCGTACTATTTGAGCCAATTCTGACCAAACGGGTGGGGCTTCAACTTTCATATTATACATGGGCATTGAGGTTATTAGTACAGGGCCGATATGATATGACCCACGCATTCAAAAAAACAAGCAGGGATCGGTCGGGATTTGTTGAGGTGGGTCTCCTGGACATCCCCAACAGAATCCAAAAAATCCGGTTGCGGGTTTTCCGCCATTTTGAAAATCAATTTTTAGATTTTTTAGTTTTGTCGAAGAACGGAAAATTAGCAATATTGAGTGAAGTATTGAACCGAAATAGCTCAAATTTGTTTTAAATTGTTCGTAAAGAAACGATTAAGGTGTTTGGTGCGCCATCCTTTGATTATCGGGCAACCTACGGCCCTTGATGCAAATTTTAACCCTATTTTTTTTAATTATCAGAATTTGTTTTGTATATTTATCATAACAAAAACAAAACCAGTAACTTTATGAAAATTTGTTTCAAATAAAAGTTATAGGGCATGAAAAAACACATCGATATCATATTCTTGATTGTGTCCGTAGATAATATTGGCCGAACGCTACATGACAAGCAAGACCATTGTGCGGTGAGCAGCCTAAAACGTTTGCTCTTCCACGTTTCCACTAGCGCAGTCCATGGCCATAAGTCCCGTAGGAATTTCGACCTTTATAGATTTTCTCTTCTGATCCTGTTAGGGTATACCTTAAGGATAAAAAAATTCTTGGGTAAAAATCTGACATCTGGTGCCAAAGTTTTTTTACGACGCCATCTTGTTTTGGACATATGCATTTAGTACACGCTCTTAATTTTAATACATTTTCTATACTTTTGACTACATGTAATAAATCTGACGTAATAATTGGATTCTCCAACAAATTTCCTATTAAATTATACAAATTTGGACATTCTGGCAACATTGTAGTATTTGTTATAGTGAAACACATATTATTATTAGTCCTGCGTACAGGTGCACTATTCCAATTGTGCCTTTAATGAAAGACATATAAAATTTGGCACAAAATATACGAAAATGTAATTGGAAAATGATTTAAAACTATATAGGGCAATCTCATTATTATCCCACGACATCAATGGCGGCCATTTTCCAAGATTGCCACCCAACAAATTATTTGAAATTTTGTGACAGAATGTTGAAATTTGGTGTACACATAGATCATGTCATTGAAAAATGACTTTTGAATAGGCCATGTCAAACTAACACAATGGCACCAATGGCGGCCATTTTAGAAGATGGCCGCCATACACATTATTACGAACCACGTAAACTTTATGACAGAATCTTGTTATTGTGTACACACATAGGGCACTCCATTGAAACATGTCATATTTATGTGTTATATCAATACTTTTTAGAAACAATGTAGTATGGATCCGCTATCGGGTATCTTGCAATATTGCTATAGAATTAAATACTAGCAATAATTACTACTTATAATAATTCACTTGTTTTTTTATACACTTTGTAGGCAATTATTGACAAGTTTCTATGTTACATTACATAATGTTTATGCATTCTAAATATGACAAGGGAAATGTTTATATTCCCATTTCAGTTCGTTCAATTAAATTCCCGTTAGTAAAAGGCGATAGTCCGGTAGATGACTGACATTGGTGCAGAATTTGGTTACTCAAAGTTTATCCGTTTGGGACCCATAAACATATACACAGAATTATCTATTGGCATTCTCTATACTCAATCCTATTAGCAGGCCAGCCATTAGCCCCCCCACCCACTCAGCTGAAGGAGAAAGTATTTTGAACGATCTTGACGTCTTAATAACTTCCTGCCCTTGTAGAAATTTGTTTGTCAAATGGTTGCCAATAGGTATCTAAGCAAGACCAAGGCTTGATTTTGATTGCCAAGTGGTTGCCAAAGGTAGCCACCGAAATTTCAACTCAACAATAATATGATAGCCATGCGTTCACGATGAGGCAGCCAATGAGTTACAAACATTTTCTCCTTGTTGGGCAAGATATCCATCAAGTGGTTGCTCACATTTTCACCTTTAAGTTTGCAAGTGATGGTCATTTAGCACCAAATATAACGCCAAACCTTAGCCAAAAGAATGACATGAGTTTACTAACTGATGGAAGACACCAAGCCTACACAAAGACGTTGCCACATAGTTACCGATAGATTACTAAAAGGTAGACAACGGGATACCAATTATTGATTGTCACGTGGATAGCTCGTGGCACACGGTTGGTGCGGTAAAAACTGCATTCTTTCAGCTTATTTTCCTGTCCTTCAACGGGCTTGGGGTGATTCTAGGACGCGAAGAGGATGCTTTCCATTTGAAACAAGCGTTTTGAGTGATAGAAAAATGTGTACGTTAACCAAAGATTCGTTAACATGGCAGTGCTCTAGAGTAGCTTTTCCTAGTTTAGAAAATAAAATATAAAATATAGTTGGTGTAAAATGAAATCGCATGTCCGCAAGAGAAAAGAGTGTGCACAGTGTAACCCAGTATAATATTCATATATTAAAGGGAGTTTTGTGTGTAAATAGAAACATAATGCAACATGAAACATGGCAGTTTCAAGTGACACCCTATTAAGGTTTACATGAAAATTAACCATAGTTATCCAAGTGTCCAAGTGTAACGAGGTTTAGATAAAAATCAAGTGTTGTCTGTTACGAAACATCAATATATAATGTATGCATTTCAAACCGAGTTCTTACATTATTCAACACATAGTAATGATGCTATGCACTACTTTACTATTGTGATTATCTGTATCCTGAACTTTATTAGAATTCGTTAATTTGAGATGTTTTGATGGCCATAGGAACTCGAAAAGCATGGTCTTCTATTCATTTTCTCACGATCTTCAACATTTTTTAATGCAATAAAACCCATGCATACTAAGTCAATTTTATGACATAATACTATAATTTGGTCAACTTTTGGCAAACATTTGGCTGCTTCTTGCCGTATTTTAGACACCAATTGGTGAATTCTTGGCTGTCTTGTAAATGTTACCAAGAGGTAGTATTTTGACACAAAAGAACATGTAAGCGTACTTTTGGCTTCTTTTGGCGACTATACTGGGTGAACTCGTTTGTGATCTACTGGACCTTTGCCTTTTACTAACGGGAATTTAATTGAACGAACTAAAATGGGAATATAAACATTTCACTTGTCATATTTAGAATGCATAAACATTATATAATGTAACATAGAAACTTGTCAATAATTGCCTACAATGTGTATAAAAAAAATTAAATTGTTATAAGTAGTAATTATTGCTAGTATTTAATTCCATAGCAATATTTCAAGATACGCGATAGCGGATCCATACTACATTGTTTCTAAAAAGTATTGATATAACACATAAATACGACATTTTTCAATGGAGTGCCCTATGTTTGTACAGAACAAGATTCTGTCATAAAATTTACGTGGTTATTAATAATGTGTGTGGCGGCCATCTTCTAAAATGGCCGCCATTGGTGCCATTGTGTTAGTTAGTTTGACATGGCCTATTCAAAAGTCATTTTTCAATGACATGATCTATGTGTATACCAAATTTCAACATGCTTTCACAAAATTTCAAATAATTTGTTGGGTGGCCATCTTGTAAAATGGCCGCCATTGGTGTCGTGGGATAATAGGCTAATAAGATTGCCCTGTACAGTCAAATCATTTTCCAATTACATTTTCTTATATTTTGTGCCAAATTTTATATATCTATCATGAAATACACAATTGGAGGTAAATAGTGCACCTGTACGCAGGAATGTTAATAATATGTATTTCACTATAACAAATACCACAATGTTCCCAGGATGACCATTTTTGTATCATTTAATTGAAAATTTATTGGAGAATCCTATAATTACATTAGATTCATTACACATGTAGTCAAAAGTATAAAACATGTATTAAAATTAGGGGCGTGTACTAAACGCATTTGCCCAAATCAAGATGGCGTCGTAAAAAACTTAGGCCCGGGATGCCAGATGTTCACCCAAGATTTTTTTATCCTTAAGGTATACCCTAACAGGATCAGAAGAGAAAATCTATAAAGGTCGAAATTCCTAAGGGACTTATGGCCATGGACTGCGCTAGTGGTAGTGCGTCGAGCAAACGTTTTACGCTGCTCACCGCACAATGGTCTTGCTTGTCATGTAGCGTTCGGCCATTATTATCTACGGACACAATCAAGAATATGATATCGATGTGTTTTTTCATGCCCTACAACTTTTATTTGAAACAAATTTTTATAAAGCTACTGGTTTTTTTTTGTTTTGATAAATAGGCAAAACAAATTCAGATAATTTAAAAAAGAGGGTAAAAATTTGTTTTAAGGTTGGCTGGTCGCCAGAGGTTAAAAGAAAGCATGCCAAACTTGTTACTCATCACACCTCTAATTCTAATGCGAAACTTTAAAAACAAATGTGAGCTATTTCGGTCTAATACTTCACTCAATATTGCTAATTTTCCATTCTTCGACAAAACTCAAAAATCTGTAAATTGATTTTCAAAATGGCGGATAACCCGCAACCGGATTTTTTGGGATTCTGTTGGGGATATTGAGGAAACCATCCTGAACATATCCCAAACCGGTCCTTGCTTGTTTTTTTGAATGCGTGGGTTAAGGCCATATATGAGCTAATTGCACTGTACTATATGGTGATAAAGTACCTTTTGAAAGAAAAAAGTTGGAAAAGTTAGCCAGAATCCATAGAAATAAAGCTTTTAATATAAGATTTTAACGGTAAATAATAACAAATTAACAAGTAAAAAATAGAAACTTGACAACAATCACCTACAATGCGTAGGCAGCAAAACAAAGCACTTGCAAAAGTAAAGATATCTCACGCAAACTAAAAACTTAAAAAAGCTAGTCCATCAACGCGGCGGGACTTTAGCGTTTTCCTAGTAATTATATAAAACGAAATGCCACGATCATTATTACGCTCATTACTATACATCCAAATAGACACAACACTTGTTCATCATTGTCACAAGATTTAAAAAACAACAGAAATATACAACATAAATATAAAACACTAAATATAAACACACTAAAGCACAAGGTACATGCAGTTTTCTTATAAGTCTTCATCACCCGAGGGATCGCCTAACACTGGTGGCTATCGGCTATCGGTATGCGGGCCTACTCACGCCAAGTGACTTTGCTAGGAAGGGTGCAGCCAACAAGGCGCGCGAATAGCTTCAAAAGTTGTCGGGCGATTTCGTTGCATTTTTTCTGACCTCTACGATAACATTCAATCTTTTTAAAATTCAAATGATGTTTGAAGAGTGGACTAGACCCAAATATGATTTCTAAAGAATGCAATAAAGACGTCTGAAAAGTAAGTAGAATGTAAGAGGGGCTTAATAAAAGAGCGGATTATTTTTTTGAAATTTTTTTGACGGGACATAACCTCAGAATCGACAATTATATTCAAATTACTGGAATCAGTTACGTGCAAGTTCAAAATTGAATTTTGAGCAGCGGTTTTTTGTATATTGTTTCTACACTCCTTTATCTACAACCTAAATATAAGGATTATTGGTTTAATATGGTTTGTTGCGTTGCACAATTTTTTTCGACTGCCGGTACAATTTCAAATTTTGTACCGTTTAACGGAAAAAATCGTACAACGCTTGAATCCAAATAAAACCAACAATCCTTATTATTGGACGAGTGAGCGGAGCGAACGGAGTCCTCTATGGCAAGTTTTCGGCACTTTGTTGTGTTTATGTGTGTATGTATGTATGTATGTATGTATGTATGTATGTATGTATGTATGTATGTATGTATGTATGTATGTATGTATGTGTGTTCGATGCGCAGGGGCCAAACTACTCGTCCGATTTTGACCAAATTTCACACCAACGTCAAGGACCAATAGATAGAGTGCTGTTAACATGGACAGCAAAATTCACAGGAATCCAACCTACAAAAAATTAAACTTTGTACAAATTACTACTTTATTTTAAAAAAAAAAATACCCTTTCTGACCAATGTTACCACTATGAATGTTAACAACTGTGAAAAATTTCAGAATTATAGCTTGCCCTGCCAGCTTACAAAAAAATTAATTACTGACAAAAATCGTGTTTTGCAGAGCTTTGCTTAATTGGATTTGATTTGAGGAGCATAAAAGATGGATGCAGAACATATCGAGTCGAACTCGAGTTCATGTATTGACCTTTCTAACACATATTTTGGAATATTTGTAGCTTCAATACTTTGGAGTTGGCGATGTGATATGTTTTCATTGTTTTGGAGTCGCCCGCGTCCACGAGCATAGCGATATCGGGAACTCAGCAGTATCAGCTAGACAAGTCTCGACTTGATGAGTCAGAGCTGCATGCATGCATGCATACTGTAGCTGCAAATGTAATTGTGATACTCACTCGTCCAACAACGACTTTGGCGTTTTCCTAGTATTTAGATTGTAGATAAAGGAGTGTAGAAACATTATGCAATAAACCGCTGCTCAAAATTTAATTTTGAACTTGAACAACTGATTCCAGTAATTTGAATATAATTGTTGATTCTGAGGTCGCCCGCGTCTACGAGCATAGCGATATCGGGAACTCAGCAGTATCAGCTAGACAAGTCTCGACTTGATGAGTCAGAGCTGCATGCATGCATGCATACTGTAGCTGCAAATGTAATTGTGATACTCACTCGTCCAACAACGACTTTGGCGTTTTCCTAGTATTTAGATTGTAGATAAAGGAGTGTAGAAACATTATGCAATAAACCGCTGCTCAAAATTTAATTTTGAACTTGAACAACTGATTCCAGTAATTTGAATATAATTGTTGATTCTGAGGTTATGTCCCGTCAAACAAATTTCAAAAAAATAATCCGCTCTTTTATTAAGCTCCGATTAAGATAATTTCATCAATATCAAAGGAGCGTTTGTTTGTTTGCCTACAGAGCTACCAAATAGGCCAAGACATAAACTTTAAAACAAACTATTAGAGGCTAAATGGATCCCTAGCCACTGCAAGATTCAATGAAAAGGCAGACTTCTTGGCAAAAAGTGCCACAAAAGCACCGCAACCACCAGCAGCGCCTCTCTCCTTCAAAAATGTCAAAACTAAGATCAAATCAACCACAAAAAATATCTTTATGAACACCACGAAGAGACTTCACGACTAAAGAACTGGTGAACCGAGATCAAGAAAGGGCGAGACAAAGACTGGTTGAGAAAGACGGCCACCGCCCATCTCCAGCTTGCAACCGGTCACGACGTCTTGCAACACCACCTGCACCATTTTAATATTACCAACGAACCGGCCACCTGTAAACTTTGTAATTTAGAAGACCAAGACAGAGCGCATCTCTTTAGATGCGCCGCCCTCAAGAGTGACATTGACTCCCTGCCCGATGAACTGAGCAGGATAGAAAAGGAGGCAGTCTTGTATTGGATAGCAAGACAGAAGAATGGCTAAAAAAGGCCAACTTTGCACAAGAAAGAAAAAAAAATAGGCCTACCCTAAGTGCAATTTTCATGAAAAATATTTCTTCTATTGTAGGCTACCAAGTTCAAAGGGTACTTTTCGGTTGGTATGTTCCAGTTTTTTAACACTGTTTTTTTTCAATAAAAACAATTAAAAACACACTAAATGAGTAGCCTACGGTAGGCCTACGAAATATTTTATAAATAGGGATTATATTATTAAAAAATACACTTCGGCCTACATGTATCGTTTCATTGTTTTATTAATAATTGTAAGCTGTAAGTAGCGAGGAGTGACGCGGCGTAGGCCTAGACCTACGTGGCGTGAACTGGGCATTTATCATCGAAAAAATGAAAATGGCCCTCATGGCGGAAGTAGGCCCTACCAACCTTTTTCACTCAAACACTCCACCTACAAAACCTTTAACGTCGCTATTTTAAATATAGGGCCTAAAGGACTTTCAACGGAAAAGTACTTTCGCTTGAAATAGCGACGTTAAAGGTTTCGAAGTTTTTTTTTGTGACTACTGTATATGCCTAACAGCAAAAATGTGATGATTCTATTTTGGATTTTTTTATTATGCTATTGTAAGGTTAGCCTACTTGCAGTGAGTACAGTAGGCCTACAACATTCTCAGCACGCCGCACGGCAGACCTAGGCCGCGTGACTCCTCGCCACTTCTAGCTTACAATTAATATTAAAACATAGGCCTAATGAAACTAAACATGTAGGTAGGGGAGAGGGGGGGGGGCACATGTAAACACTTATTTTCAGTCAGTCAAAAACATCAGTCAGAAACACATTCTTTGATTCAAATTGTGAAAATGAGTTTAGGCCTACTTAGGACACAGTGTTGGGGAAGGAACTTTTAAAAAGAACGCGTTCTCATTTCATTGAACTTACTCTTTTTTTAAATGAATGAACTTGAACTTTTAAAGTTCTTTCTGGGCAAGAAACTTTTCAGTTTTAGAAAGTTTATTTGAAAGTTCTTTCCGTGCGTTGAGCAGCCGTCGACTCACCGCCGTCGACGCTTAAAAACAATCACAAATCGTTGTATATCGTAGCAAAGCAGTCGCGTGCGCTTGGCTGCGGGCAAACGATCGTCGCCCTAGATGATGCAAAGGATAAAGGGATTCAGAAACAAACTTGTGATTATGGGAGACCCAGAATTGGATGAAAATGCATAGGAAACGGGGATGCACGTTCAGCTGATTTTGACAAGGTCACGCACGATTCACAAAGCTAAAACGATGCACACCAACAAATTTGGGAAAAAAAAAATTGGAAGCCTAAAATGCTAAGTATCTGCCATAATTTTACAAGCTGGTCGACGAGAATGTAATACAAATCATCAACACGATCAAAGACAGCTCAACACTTTCGTCCGACTCAAACTCGCGAGTAGTTTGGTACTCGAACACCCCTAATGTTTTTCCTCGTGTTTTTGTTGTTCATTTTACGGGCCAGCCTTTAATAAAATAGTGTTTTGTTTTACAAAAGAACTTTTAAAAGAACTTAGTTCATATTTTAGACGAACTTGAACTTTTCAAAATTTTAGGTTATAAAGGAACTTGAACTTTTTATAAGTTCATTATTTGAGCTATGAACTGAACTTTAAAAAAGTTCATTTAAAAAAAAAACTGACCCAACACTGCTTATACATTTCTCTTACCTACTAAATGTATCCCCAAAAAAATTTTAAAGGGTTATAGGCTATTTAGTTTTACAATAAAATACAAAAATTGTATTCGTTTACAAGTGCCCCAGGGGGGGGCACATGTAAATAAGCTGTGATGTGTCAATTGTATAGGCCTAACGTTTTTGAATGGCAATAAGTTTGTTTAATTTAATAAGAGATGCATTAACTTTACTTAAATGTTATATTCACCCCCAGATCTAGGCCTACTAAAAATGAAAAATTAGACGCTGTTCGAGCAGTGCCACCGACTAGGGTGGGTCAGGTTTATCTAGGTAGGTCCTAAACGCTTTGAAAGAATCCTCCTGCCTAGACCTTGTCGGAGTCTACACCTATTGGTAAGGGCCAAAAGTAATAATAGTTATCCCCCTACTTTAAAAATGCATATCCAGCATGTAATAGCAAGTGTTTACATGTGCCCCTAACTTCATTTTTTTCAAATCAAGATTTATCAAATTATGATTTATTTAGATTTTGCAGACAAATTGTGGCATAATGTAGCGGGTCATTCTTGAAAACTTGCCTTTTTGGGAATTATTTTTTCAAATATAATTTTGCTTTGTTGACTGCCTCGACTACATGATATTAAGCAGAAACCATCTGTTGATACATAAACAGTATTTATTTGTAAGATTTTTTAAAATGGCACGGGGAAAAAAGATAGGTAGGAATCATACAAAAAAACTCACTCGTGTTACTTTTTTTGTTCAATGTTTTTAGTGACAAGCAGTTCCTAGATTTTTTTGAAGAGATAAATTATAGAAAATGTTGATAGCATAGTTAAGAATATATATGTATTTGATTCATTCAAGAAGTATTTGTTACACAAAAAATGTGTTTTTACTCACCTTTGTTACAAAAGATCAATTTTTTAACTCATTTTTTTACTTTTTATTGAGAAAAAAATTGTTTGGGATTGATTGCATTAGATGTATTACAGTACTTTAATAGGCAAACAGCATACATGCTTAACAATGGTCACTTTTATCTTAATTATTCCTGAAACTTGAAATTATATGCGGTAAAAATAGGTGAGATATGGTAACAAAGGTGAGATTTAGTAACGTAGGTGAGAAATATATTTTCCTATTTAACACAAAAGCCTTGAAATTCTACATCAAATGTAAACTCATCTCTTCGAAGTGGTCTTTGGGAACCCTAATGTACTGAAATTTCATATAAATACTCACCTATGTTACTCAGAATCTCACCCGTGTTACTTTTTAGTAACAAGAGTGAGGGTAACAAAAGTGAGATTTTAAAATAAAAATATTCATAATTAATGTCAGCCATGGGTTGTTCTCCTTGTCAGTATTATCAATGGGTTCTGGTATTGATTGCCCTGTTAACCCTTTATAGGGCAGTGGTTTCTATATTTACCACCCCCTTTCAAAATCTACACAATTAAATCTGACAGTTTTCATACTTTACACCCGGTCAAAAAGCTGGTTTGTTTTGTTCAGAATTTGTAGAATTTTTCCCTTTCTTAAATTCTAATGATTAGAACGATTTTGTAAGATAAGAGAAATCATAACAACTACAGACAATAAATCAAAATCTTATGGAACGTAATAAATACAGAAATAAATCGTAAACCGAAAAAGCGCCATGAAAATATAACTTTACTCCCAAAAACAAAAAAATCATTAATAAATGACGCCTTTGAAATTGGGCCCCTACCTTCAATAAGTTTCTTCACGACGGAAGCATCTCTATTAACAAATAACATAACTTGGCCTACTTGCGGACACAATCAAAACCACAATTTTCAAACTTTCCTAACAAAGACAAACAAAAGCCCAAGTAACTCCCTTTACTTTTATGAAAAACCCCAAATGAAATTAAAGATATACTCAAAACTAAAGCCTAAATACTCTACGGGAATCGATGATTTGTCAATTATGGTATTCAAAAAAATGTATCAATGAATTAGCTGAACCATTGCTGATATTTTCAATACTTGCCTGGAGGACGGTTTTTCT
The DNA here is from genome assembly GCA_024449915.1 of Sweltsa coloradensis. NCBI lineage: Eukaryota > Metazoa > Arthropoda > Insecta > Plecoptera > Chloroperlidae > Sweltsa > Sweltsa coloradensis. Next base: position 11,959 of record JAMZAV010006110.1, on the reverse strand, counting down.
TTCCTCAAGCATTGAAAATATCAAAAAATAATCCCTATATTCAAAAAAGAAAATAAACATATAACCAGTAACTACAGACCAATATCCATTCTTCCAGCAGCTTCAAAAATATTAGAAACCATAATATACACACGAATGGTCTCATTTTTTGACGAGTTTAATACCATAACAGAGAGGCAAAATGGATTTAGACAAGGCAAATCAACAAGCGACACAATCAGTAGATTTCTTAAAACTGTTGTCGGAGCAGTAGACCTAAATTTACCCACATTGGGTATATTCTGCGACCTCACAAAAGCGTTTGATTGTGTTGACCATACAATACTACTAGCCAAACTAGAGTACTATGGCATACGTGGGAATGGTCTAAAGCTTATAACTTCTTACTTGACTGACCGACTGCAATGCGTCGAAATAACTGAACTAAAAGACAACAAACTTACAAAGACTAGATCTGACTATGAAAAAGTAATTTGTGGCGTTCCACAAGGATCAATCCTTGGCCCACTATTTTTTATCATCTTTGTTAATGATCTACCTGATAACATCGAGGATGCAGAGCTTTTTGCAGATGACTTCACTACAAGTATTACCGCTAATGAGACAATACAACTTCAAGAGAAGGCAGATAAAAGAATTACCGAATCCACCGAATGGTTTACGGTGAACAAACAACTGCTAAACTCATCAAAAACCAAATTTATTCAATTCCATTCATTCCAAAAAAACAAATCACTCAACCAAATACCTTGCATTACAAATTCACATGATAAATCCACAGTAGAATCATCTACACAAGCAAAATTATTGGGAATAACAATAGATAACAACTTAACCTGGCATGCCCACATCAACACCCTAATACCAAAAACTCAGCTCAGCTTGTTTTGCAATTAAGAGCATCAAACAAATAAGCAACATATCAACTGCTAAAATATGTTACTTTTCTCTATTTGAATCGCACTTGAGATATGGAATCGAATTTTGGGGAATATCGACTCATATCGACAAGGTATTCATCACGCAAAAAACGAGCAATCAGGGCATTATGTACCCTTAAGCCGACGGAGCATTGCAAACCCTACTTTATTACACTAAACATTCTTACCGTTACATGCCTTTACATTCTCAAGTCAATTTTAGCCATAAGAAAAAACATCCACACTCTCACACTCAACAGTGGCATACACACCCACAACACAAGGAACAAAAATAACCTCCATCTTAACCAATATCGTACAAACCTAGGTCAAAAAACTCTATTCAATAAACTCCCCCAATCAATAAAAAACATAACAGAACACATCAAATTCAAAAATGAACTAACTAAATTCCTAATACAAAAGGCATACTACAGCATAAAAGACTTTATGACAGACAGAACTACCTAATAATTGCTATATTTTATTATTAGTAGGAGGTACCATATAATAGGCTATAGGCCTATACTATTTTGTAAAATACGTACCTATATTATATTATATTAATACTTATGTAACAACTAGTCTATGTTTAGCAAAAATGGACTACACGGTGAAAACTGTTATAAACTTTAACTGTACTTTGTATTGTTATTTGTTGTCCAAATAAATAAATAAATCAATGGATCAAAAATCGAGTTGTGTATAAAAACACAAAAAAACACAAATTTCCGGGATGTCCCGGGTATTTGCTTGCCTGTAGTAGATTCAATTTGAACAAGCAAAAAAATTGGAAAAAAATAAAAAATTGCAAAAAAAATCTATTTTTTGAAAATATACTCAAAATTTTGATTTTTTTTCAAATTTGATGCCAATTTGGAATCCAAAATCAGCATTTTTTCCTAAAAGATCAAGGAAAAAAATCAAAAAAAATTCTAAAATTCAAAAAAAAATCACAAATTTCAAATTGTTTGGGTAGAAAGAAAAATTTTGGGTCCCAACATTATGCCCTATAAAGGGTTAAGTAATTTATAGTAAATAATGTACCTACCTAAAACATTACCTCAAATTATCTAGGTAAACAAAAGTGAGATTGAATTAAAATACTCCCATCAAATTAACAGTAGAAAGATGATAATTTTCTTCATTTACATGATGCATTCATACCAGCCATCTTGTTAGACAGGAAACACACAGCCTTGTCATGCTTGCACTGTGAGGTTCTGTTTAGGGCGGAAATTTTTCAAACGCAAACTTGGTAACAAGAGTGAGGTAACAAGAGTGAGGTAACAATAGAGACACACATAAAATATGTCCTAACAATGAAATTAATGGAATGATACTTCATGCAATATACCTAAAAGATAGGTTAGGCCTAAAATAATATTGATGTCTAAAAATTAAGCATAGGCCTACCTTTATTAAATAACTATTTCTAGTACAAAATGAAACCTAAAAGTTTAGATTCTTGTCTAGGACACAGCTTTTATCACACTTTTGAACAAGTTTATTTTTATTTTTGGTACTAATTTTTTAAACAGGTGTATGTGAATATGATTTTGAGTTCAGAATTAATGCAGCAAAAATAAGCTATCAAGGATTTAAAACTTGCATGAATATTTTTAAAATAAAAAAATGTGAAAGTGATGTGACTGGGTTTGGGCAAGTTTTTCAAGAATGACCCAGCTATATATAGTGAATTAACTTTTTTATCAAGTTTCAATCCAAATGTTTGATTATTATTAGAGGTGCGTGGATAGCATTTTCAAGTGTCATTTTATAGCGTTTTGTAGCATCTATTTTTTAGCTAATTTCAAAACCTTGCGTACCATGAACATTTTTCAGGTTTCTAATTTTTAATTTGGTCATCAAGGTTGAATTAATATCAATTGAATAAATATGTATATAGGCCTATAAAGAAATTATAGGTAGGCCTAGGCCTACTATGGAAAATAAGATAAAATACCGGTAGGACTTGAAAATCTTAGTTTTAAGTGAAAATATAGCGCTTTGTAGCATTAAAATATTCACAAACGCTATTTACACGTAAAAAAAAAAAATTATTATAGATAAAGCATAAGTTGAAATATTTACTTGTTGAACCCAAAAATACAAAATGGTGGATGCTGCAGAGTAGAGTCATTAGAATCAACTGAATCTTACAAGGTAGAGGAAGTGCATTAAAAACAACACTTCAGATTTTTTGCAGATTTTTTGAACCATTCAAATGCTTTTTATTTGGCTTGTTTACATGTGCCCCTTGTTTACATGTACGGTGTAGCCCCCTCTCCTCTACCCGAGTAGGTACCCGTAAGTGTATTTTTTAATAGGTAATATAAATCTATAAAATATATATCATTTCAAGTGGATTTTCATTGTTTTTATTGAAGAAAAACAGTGTTAAAAAACTCGTCCATACCAACCGAAAAAGTACCGTTCCAAGATCGCCTTACAAAGTTAGGTAGCCTACCCTTTTCTGGTAGAGAGCAAACAAGACAACCAAACAACATTTTCGGGGCTACCCGGTTACTACAACAATTTATTTCTCTCAGGGTAGGCAAAACTGGTAGGCCTACTACGATAGGTAGGGCTAGGCCTAGGGATTTGCAAAAGGTGAAAAAATTTAATGTCTTAAAATGTAGGCCTAACCTATTTTAGCGTAGCTAGCTAGGCCTGTTGATTTTTTGTGGCAGGGCAGGGCCTAGAAAAAGTACAAGACAATTTTCTGTAGGCCAACAATGAATTGGGGCGTAGCTAGGCCTAGGCAAATACTGTAATAGACGCTACGCGTACTCTAGCGTATCGTCTATTAGGCGTCCAGTATTTGGCCTAGAGGCCAGGCCCTCAATTTATGATTTTACAACAAAATTTTATTTAATTCCTCCCCTAACCCAGTGGACCAGCATCTAGGCTTGGCTTGGCCCTAGGCCTAAAACACCATGACCCAAGGCATAATGCCCAGTTCGTATAAAGTCGTAAGGTTTAGTGGTCTGGTAGGTAGGGGCCTAGTCATAAGGTTTAGTCTCCTAGTCGTATGGTAGGCCTATAAGATTTTGAGGGCGTGGTTCCAAGTTTTAACAAAGAACTTCGCGTAAAGATTAGTAATTTTTTGTCGAAGCTCTTCAGCATTTTTTGGATGTGACGACATTCGCGTAAAATCCTGATAGAAACGGGAACCGTAGGCCTAAGTAGTCTCTCACTCAACTGACTCAAGTAGGGTAGGCTAAGTAGGCCCTATCATCTCATTGGTCTGTTGTAGGCCTATGTGACGTTTCGATCTCTGATTCGCTAGTCGTAAGAATTTGAATACTTTTTCAGATGGGACGGGCCAACGTTAAAAAATAAGATTAGAGGGAGTGGGGGGGAGGGCGTGAAGTGCATGTTTTACATTATTATTAAATTATTATTAATTATTATTATTATTATTATTATTATTATTATTATTATTATTGAAAGCCCCACTCCCCCTAGGTACTTTTCCACAGTTAACCCGTCCCATCCAAAAAAGTCCCACAATTTGTGGTTTAGTCGTGTAAGAAAGATGAACATTTTCAACTTTGTTATGACTAGACCTGCGACTTCAACTAAACCGTGTACGACCAAACCTTGTGAGTTGTGACAGTAGGCCTACGCTAGGCTATATGAACGATAACATGTGTTCCCTATGTTTCATCTGCTTCTTATGACTACGCTACGACTTTAGCCTATGTGAACTGGGCATAAGGGAACTTCTTCGGTTCATGGGTCCCAAAAAACAACAACTTGTTTTTCATGCTTTTTAGTAAGTTAGGTAGGCTAGGCCTAGGCCTAGACCTATATTGCGTTAGAGGCCTACCTAGACCTACATGCTATTTTTGTCTTTAAACCTCTTTTGGTTTGAAAGTCCTTTGTTTTTTATTTAAAATAGAAACGTTAGGGGCCTTAAAGCTTTTGTAGTTTTTTTCACGTCAAAAACAAGTTGTTGTTTTTTGGGGCCCATGAACCGAAAAAGTTCTGCCATAAGGCCTCTAGGTTCAGGCTTGGTTAGCCTAGAGCCGTAGTCTGATTTAGGCAGAAGCATAAAGGGTTAGGGCATAGGGCCTAGGCCTAGGCAAGTGCAGGGGTAAGGCCCTAGGCCTAGGTCTAGGGCGGTGCGTTAACATGAAAGTAGGATTTCAACTCACTGACAAGGCCAATTAGCCTAAACAGGCCTAGGGCCTACAAACTTTCATAATTGAGATGTACTATGCCCTAAGGCAAGCCTAGAGTCTTCAGCCTGTTGCTTTCAATGTTGTTTTTCTCTGGCCTCAATTAAAACACATGTGTTAGAAAGAAATAAGCGGTCGAAGTCCCTACTCCCTAGCCTCACGTTTCGCTGATACATCACTCCCTGTCGCATTTGCGATGCTAATTATTGAAAGACAATACTAGAAGGCCAAACGCAATCAAGGCTAATTGATGTGCATAACAGGAAGATGTGATATTTGCACAAGAGTGCTTCCGTGCGTCGTAAAATCTAGGCTGGCCAAGCGCAAAATCACAGTCAGTAAACTGAAGATTTAAAATCGTGATTTTATCCAGAAAAACTCGTGAATTTAAAAAAATCACATCTCATTCGACTCTCAAAGATTCGAACAAAACGTTTTCATTTACCTGGTAGCTCGCAGAGTTGCATTAACAGTGTAAAACGTAATAAATATACACTAGCACAGATTTTCGCAGTCATAACTTGACTAGGCCAAGCCGCCATATTGAAATTAAAGCCCCTGCCCGGAGGAAAGGAAGAGGATGCAAGCAGGAAGCAGCTGCCCCCACTCTAGCAACGGCCATTCAAGAAAACCGACCAATCACGAGGCTCATTCATTACGGCGGTTCATTCATACGGCCCAAGTTTACTACCGGTACCTGGATATAATTAATTATTACTAGGTCAATGACAACAATGGGTACATCCTGGACGCAAAATACAATGCATACAAATTACTTGCTTGTAATAATATTGCTACTGTTCGTTGGTTGCATTGACAAGAGACGTGCCAGGCCCAGGTCTAGGCCTACTTCTTTCTGTATCTACGTGCGATGCGGTGTTTGTGTCCGAAAAGTAAACAAGGGGAACAGGTTTATTTAAAAAACTAAAAGAATAGTTTGACCCTTGGGGGGAATTTTTCCAAATTTGTGAAACAAAGGCCCGTGAGTTCGATAAAAGTTTTAGGTGTTTCGTTTTCGTTTCCATGTATTTGACGAATGTAATGTAGTAACGTCTTATTGCGCGGTATTACACTGTATTGCAGAATGTGATTGAATCATCATCAAGCGTAAGCGAGACCATGATTCTGAAAGTCTCTGTTTTACACTTTTAATCCCATTACCGGCAACTCTGACTGAATTTGTTTAAAGGTTAACAGATATATTTGTAAATATTAGTTCGCTATGTAAACACATTTACACCAAATGTGTACGTACGAGCGTAAAGAAACGATAACCCTCGCTGTGTGAAGTATCTGCTGCCGACACGTTAATTAATTTGCCCATTACACTTATCGCACACCTAAAATGGTTGATCACGGAGAAATTAAAATTCCCATTAAATCTTTGATCTTTCAATTAAAAAATTAACTGCCGTTTATTTATATTAAAAGGAAAAAACGCTTAAGTTTGCCGCGGTTTTTGGATGAGCGATTTGGGGCTTGAGGCCATGTGTTATGGGAATTTTTTTGTTTTTCTGTGGAAAAATTTATTTCTAAGTTAAATTTTTAAATTAAATTAAAATTTAATTAAAATTTAAATTAAATTTAAAAATTAAACTTTTTTTTTAAATAAACGAATTGTTTTAAAAAAATCGTAAAAATTTCCAAATTTTTTTAGAAATAAATTTTTCGATTTCGCTCAAATTTAAAAACTTTTATAAATAAATTTATAAAAAAGGCTCGAAAAAATATTACAATCGGTAAAATGTAGGTTTATAGTCAAAAAATTGTTAAAAAAAAAAAAAACGTAAAATTTTTTATTTTTTTGATAAATATTTTTTTAATTGCGCTCAAAATTTTACAAAAAAACTGAATTCATAAAAATAAAGGTTCTGTGCAAAAATTATTAAAATGGGTAAAGCATGTAGGGGTTTATAAGTCAAAGAAAATTTTTTTTTTGAAATCGAAAAAAATCGTAAAATTGCGATTTTCATGAGAAATATTTTTCCAATTGGTTTAAAAACGTGGCAGTTTCTAAGTTCAGAGATTTCGAAGGCCTCAATAAAATTTCATCTCAATCGGAGTATCGGTTTAGCCGGAATCGTGCTGACAAACAGACAAAAATACAAAAAATAGAAAAGAAAGAAAAAAAACATTCCGGATTTTTTTCTCCAGTGTAGTAGAATGGAATCTTCGCTTCGCTCGCTACGCTCATCCAATTATTATTATTATTATTATTATTATTATTATATTATTATTATTATTATTATTATTATTATTATTATTATTATTATTATTATTATTATTATTTTCTTCCAACATGACATACAATCACATTGCTGGAGGTAAGAAATTAGAGCATAGCCCCATAACACAAAGTGTCTTACCACCAGGACAATATACACAATACAATAATAGAATATACAAAACACATTCAACAATATAAAACACATAATAACAATATACTCAATAATCTCAATATTAGAAAAACACAAAATATCACAACAAATTACTCATAGATAACACACATAAATGTAATATAAAACGATGGCAAGTGTGAGTGTGAATTTGAGAGTGAATGTGAATATGAGTGTATGTGTACACGTGAGTGAGTGGTATTCGTGTAAACTGGTATGATCTTGACTGTTCTCAGGTCTCTCCGAAATTTATGAAAATCTTGTTCTGTGCGGACCTCATAAGACAAGAGCATTCCAATCTCTAACAGATCGACAGAAAAAACCTTGCTGATACTGCGTTGTTCTAGCAAACATTATTATTATAATTAATATATTAAATAATATATATAATATAAAAATAGTATATTAGATTTAAACGTTGATATCTAGTATAAAAATTTGCGTAAACAAAATCTGTACAAGTCTTCAAAATTCCCTAAGTTGTATAAAATTGAGAAAATTGGGACATTTAACGGAATTTTATTCAAAATTGATTAATTGATTGGGAAACGCATAATATATCTCATAGATTGTTCCTTTAACGTTCGCGTAAACATTATTAGTATTAACTTTTTAGTTTTTTATCCGAAAAAAACAGAAAGCTGTTCGCTTGTCGATGCGTGTGGATCAACAATGTAAATAATGCATACAAGAACAAACCTTAATTCACGATTTCCAGTGGCGGACATCGAACCGGTCCCTCCTAGCTTAGAAGCTCGCTTGAAACACAACGGGCTACCTCTACCGTGCAAGATTTAACTTTCCCCACTCACTAAGACTTGTTCAGCTAAAACGTCTTCTTTCTAAATGAAATCTTCATTTAATGAATTATTGAGATTTTCTTCCGCTCTCTCTTTTCTCATCCAAACAAAATAATCAACTCTCATCTCATCTTCAATCAGTTACGCGTGAATATGATTGAATTTAACAAGTAACTAATTATCTCCATTATGTAATTGCTAAACAGCTGATTGCGCATTGTGCTTAGCGTGCCCCAATTAGGTAAATAATAGCATTGTAATTTACATAAGTAATGATCATGTGTGTGGTATTGTTCAAGAATCGTGTAGCGTATAAAGCTAGGTTTATTGATAATTGTATGAATGAAACTTTTTTCGAGAATCACATTCAAAGTGATAACAGCTGATAAGCAAGTAAATATCGTCCATGATTGCATGTTTACTTCAATTACAGGCAGGATGCGATAGCATTCAAATCCCGTCGTGACCGGCAATCATGACTGAAGGTTTTTCAAGGTTTTTCTCAGTCGTTAATGCGATTGCAAGTCATCCCTCGGACGTCCCTTTTACAAATTATTCTATCCGCAACATACTTATAATTCACCTGAAGGGGCATGCCCACATTGCACCCTATAACAGCCTAACAGGTTACCCTCGGTAAAACTGTCGAGCCCTCCCTTTAGTTCTATTACCTTGACATTTGTGCAACAATTCAATCAACTCTGATGCAAATCAGCCGAAATAACAGAAATTTGCTGTTGAAATTTCCCTTCACAGTACATAACACCAAAATACCTAGTTAGACTCCTAGGGCCGTATTCCTGATTTGTAACCCAAACCTTGACCGCGAGTTAGAGTGTATAACCCTGCCCTAACCCTCGTCGTCGCCCGGCAGACAAGCGCATGCGACTGCTTAGGCGACACGAACTCCAGAGTTGGGGGGTTTTCAGCTATCTGCACACGCCGCCCCGAAAGAGTTACAATCTTGAAACTCGGTATATGACCTGGTATGTGGTCCATGACATACCAAAAAAAATCAACCCGATCCGACAACTCGTTCTGTGTTAAAAAAGGCTCTCAACATCGTCAAATTCCTTTCGGCTGGCTGGTGGCTGGGTGGGTGGGTGGCTGGCTGGCTAGTTCTCCGCGGAGATTAATTTAGCCTACAGAGAAAACGGTAAATCTTAGAACTATGAAACTTGGACCACACTTAGATGTACTTCAGACGCAGTGACGTTTGCTTTCAAAACCAAAATCGGGTAACAGGGACCGGAGAAAATCAAAATTTGGATGATAATCAAAACGCGTAATTACCAAGGCGTGGTAATTTGTACAAACTTGAAATTAACATGCTATTAACCATTATAAATATCTTGCGTCCAAAACACAAGGGGCTAAATTTAGGGATGACCATGGGCCCAAAAATGACAAAAAACATATCTGAACTTTAAGAAATGAATCATTCAAAGAAAACGCTACAACTGAGATGTTTCAAACGTGGAATACATTTGATATCTCTCATTCTTTATCACTTTTGAATATGGAAAGCAAAATTGGGTAACGGGTACCGGAGAAATTAAAATTGTCAAAAGTAGGTAATTCCGTACTCTTATGAATAATACGCTATACTGAGAAAACGGTTCATCTTAGAACTTTGAAACTTGGGCCACACTCAGATGTACCTCATACAACCAAAACCGGGTAATTGGGACGAGGAAAATCAAAATCAAAATCAAAACGCGTAATTACTCAGGTGTAGTAATTTGAACAAGCTTGATATTAAACATGCTCTTAACCATTATAAATATCTAGTGCTTAAAACACAAGGGGTATCTTTGGGGGGGCCGTGGGCCCAAAAACGTCACAAAACAACTTTGAACTTAACAAATTAAATCATTCAAAGTCCATCATTCACACCATGATAGCAAACGAACAACAAAAAGATGTTATATCCAACCAAATACAAAATTATGTAAAAAAAAAAAAAAAACGGCAGCCAAGCTCTCCTTCAAAAGTCTTCGGCTGTGATGCTGTGAGATATAGAAGTTGAGCTAAGCATTTCATTCTTTCTCCCTAGTTTCGCTTAGAAAATAAATAAGATCATTTCGTCTGTTGACGAGCGCTAATCCAACGATTTTTGTGGCAAAAAAGTAAAATTTTAAACTTTGAAATCATAAAAAAATGGCTTGGCCATTGAATTTGGTTCATGGCCAAGATTTTTTTTTATGATTTCGAGTTTAAAAATTTTACTTTTTTACCACAAAAATCGTTGGCTTGGCGCTCGTCAACAGGCGAAATGATCTTACTTATTTTCAAAGCGAAACTAGGGAGAAAGAATAAAAAGCTTGGCTCAACTTCTATATCTGACAGCATTCACAGCCGAGGACTTTTGAAGGAGAGCTTGGCTGCCGTTTTTTTTTTTTTTTTTTACAAATTTTTGTATTTGGTTGGATCAAGTTTACAACAAGAGTGATAACTTTGTGTGTGTATACAACACTCTTGTACTGGAACACAGTTTTATCTTCGGCTCTGAAGGTTTCACAAAATAATTTTTTAAATTGCGATTTATTAAATAACGTTTTTGTACATTTCGTAGAAATAAAAATAAAAAAAGTACTTTCTGTAAATTTTCAACCTTTTATTTTATTTTATTTTAATTTTATTTTTTTGTAGCCACCCACAGGATGAATGTCCCTCAAGCGCAATTTACCAAACCAACTTGAAATTCACTTCATCAGCGAAAGTCTAAAAGAGTATTTTATTACCTGCTCCTAATTAGTTCTGGCGTGTGACGTAAGCTTATTGTTTCCCCGTGAACCGGTTTGATTGTTCAGCTTCCTATCAGTTCCCAAGGTTAATTACACTCAGACAGATAATAATAACGTTACTCCGGAGATAGTGGTCCAGATAGAACCCGGGTCGACGACCGGGCAGCGGGTTCGACTCCCAGACCACGATGTACCGGTACATTGTGTAGGCAGCGGGTTCGACTCCCAGACCACGATGTACCGGTACATTGTGTAAAATGGCACTTTTCATGAGGATGAGGGGAGTTGGGGTATGGCTCTACGAGGACGTGGTTCAGATAGGCATCTGCCCAGCAGGGTGCAATGCAAACCCCTCTTTATAGGTGTCTATTTTCATATAATATTTTTATTTATTTATTTAACGTCTATCCTATTCTGTTAAAAAAACTACATACTATACAAGGTATATGTTGCGGATAGGACAATTATGAAGGGATGTCCGAGGGCTGTTTAAAAGGACTCAATCCCTTGCATTCGAATTAACGACTGAGGAAAACCTCGGAAAAAAACCTTCAGTTATCATTGCCAGTCTCGACGGGATTTGAACCCGAGACCTCCCGAATCAGAGTCGCTCGTCGAGCCAACACTGTCGGTATAGGCATGGGTATTTTGTAATCGTCCTTCATCCGTTTATCGTCATCTATCACCACTCATCGTCTCGAATAGCCTTAGTGCATTAAAGCTATATTTGTGCGACCAACAAGCATCTGAAGTAAAATATGAAACTTTGCATAGTGGTCGAGAAAATCTTACAGTCGTACTCGTAAATCATAAACATTTGTGTGCTCGTGGCTTACGTATGTCTTTGTAGTCTGCGGTACTGCTTGATCCAAAGAATAACAGTTTGCTGGATCGTGATCCGTGATGTCT
>JAMZAV010006109.1:0-39437 GCA_024449915.1 Sweltsa coloradensis | reverse complement strand
TTTTTTAAAAAAACCCCAACAGAGTGGGAGCAGTGCCTGTTTTTTGAGAAACGGTTTCGACCTTGCCCATAGATAAATTTAGCGAAAGACGGGGCCACCCTGTGCATGGCCTTTTCCCCTTTTGCAGGTAGTGCGGGGGCCTAAAGTTAAATTTAATCGTTGATAGGACTAGTTGATTAGTCCAACTAGAAATGGAAAGTCGGGTTTGGTTTTTTATTATTATTATTATTTTTTATTATTATATTTTTATTATTATTTTTATTATTTTATGATTTTGATTTTAGTTTTAGGGCCTTAACAGAAAAATTATTCGAGCCCCCAAGATTTTTTGTTTTTTGGGTTTTAATTTAACCCCCATACAATTCTTTCCAAGGGGGGAACGTAGGGGAACGGGGGGGGACCCGGGGTGGACGGCCTGTGTGGTCAGAACCGCATATGGGAGGCCGGGGTTTCCCCCCACTTTTGGGTCGTTTCGTCTTTCATTGTCCGTGCTTTTACTGGGGGAGGTGTCAAAGGGAAGGGAAAGTCCCCCGCGACGCCCCAAAGCCCCATTAGTTTAGGGGTAAACTATCCCCTACTCACGGGGCCAAACCACGGAGGTTTGCAAGTTGGGACTTTGTGACCATTCCGGGTGTGTTTACGATTCGGAATGTTCCTGTTGTCCCTGTTTTATATATAGTTTTATATTTTGTTAACTAGCAATTTTCACACAGCTGCCCCCTCGTTTAAGGTAACTTTTGGTCTTTTCTTTTTCCCCCATTTTTCCCCGTCAACGCCCCAAGTGGGCCCCCAAAAAGGGTCAAATCTGCCCCTATTGAGTATACATGAAAAAACAACGAAATTTACAAGTAAGTTGCCCAAAAAAAAATTCACTAAAAAGGGGCTGCTTTGGCTGTTGACCCTCAGACCCCCCAAAGGGGGGCCCCAAAAAAAGTCAACTCTGCCCTCAAAGTATCAGATTCAAACATACGTCATTTTTAGTGAAAATTACCAAAAAACGAATATCACTCGTCAGACGGGCGCGTTGGGTCGTTGACCCGCAAAACCCCCCAAGTGGCCCCGCCCATAAAAGTAAAAATCTCCCCCTCAAAAGGTATCAGATTCAAACATCGTCATGTTAGGAAAAAGTTACCAAAAAAAAGGATATCCCCATCAGACGAGCTTGGTTGGGTTTTTGACCCGTTCGGAAACCCCAAAAAGGGGGCCCCCAAAAAAAAGTCAAATCTGCCCTCAATAGGTACAGATTAAAATAACGTCTTTTTAAAAAAAAAGTTACCAGGAAACAATCCCAGTCAGACGAGCTGCGGGGGGTTTTGACCTTTTTAAAAAACCCCAAAAGGGGCCCCCCAAAAAAAGTAAAATCTGCCCTCAAAAGGAAAACTTTTTTATCAAACAACATCTTTTTATAGAAAAAGTTCCCAGGAAAACAATATTACTCTCAAAAGAGCGGGGTTTGGTCTTTGGCCCGTTAAAAACCCCCCAAAGGGGGCCCCTCAAAAAGGCGATTTTGTCCCCTAGGGAAAAACAAAATTAAAAATACGCTTTTTATGAGTCATTTTTTACCAAAAATCGAATATCACTCGTCAGATGGGTTGCGTCTTGCGTTGGGCTTTGGCCCGTTAGGTTACCCCCAAAGTGGGCCCCCAAAGATGCAAATCTCCCTTAAAGACTTTTTTCCCAAGCTGGCCATTTTTTTTTAAAAAAAATGTTAAATGCCCATTTAAAGCCGCTTGATCGTCAATCCAGCTAATTTACATACAGAACGTCCCCAGCTTTTTGCCCTTTTAATTTTTCAGAAAAAACAATCGTTTTTTTTGGGGGGCTTTTTCAGAAGGGGATGAGCGTGTGTCGCTATCAAGCCATTTTGAGTTTTAAAAATAATTATCTTCTCACAAAATTAGAAATTACTACAAATTAACAGTTTGGTGTCATATTTTACGGTCTTTTTAAAAGAAAGTGAGCAATTTTTTGGAAAAATTGCTAGATACCCCTTACACATTTTTACTTAACTTTTGGTGCAAAGCACCCCGATGGGACCACCGATAGAGCTTCCAAGTGTCCGACCCAAAAATTTACCTGGGCGTTCTGCGCAAAGCCGGGTTTTCTCGAGCTTAGCCAACAGTCTTAAGGTCCCCCCGTCGGGGCCCGGGGTAAAATTTGCCCCAGAGCTGGCTTCCTAATCGTAAAATTCGTTCAAAGAAAAAGTCCACCTCGAAAAACATCAGCTAGTAGATGAGTAAAATTTTACTCCCCCGAATCAGAGCGAGCTCTGGCAATCGTCGCGGGGACCTTCCCCCCTTCCCCTTAGACCTCCCCGACGACGATGAAAATGCATAACGAACGATGACAAAGACAGACAAACCCAAGGGGAAAACCCCCTTTCTCCCCTTACCTGGGGCGGTTCTGCCCAGAGGGCCCCTCCCCCCCCCCCCCCAGGTTAGAGTGGTGCATTATGAGCCAACGGTTACGCGCCCAAAAAGTTTAAGGTAACAATTGAAACATTCGGCTTTCTATATAAAAGTGCCATGAAAAAAATATTACTCATCTTTTTAAAATCATTTTTGTATTTTGTAGCCATATTATAATACCCCTTGGTTTTATTGTGGGCACTGCGCTGTTAAATTGGGTTCCATGACAGAAATTTAAAAAATCCCATTATGTGGGCCTTATATAAGATTTAAAAAAATAAGCCCAAAGAGGGTTCCTCTATCATCTGTCCCCTTGTCCTTGATGGATTATGCAATGCGATTTAGAGATAGAGATTTCGATGAGGATGATGTTGACATAATGTTTCGGAAGCAGCGTACAGTGATGACGAAAGTGATAACAGTTTTAATTTTTCACAATTTTTTTTCAATCTCAATTGTTTTTAAAAAATATTTGCATGTTTTTAACGCAAAAAAGATTATTTGTATGTTATGATATAGTGATGATTTCTAAAAAAATGTTAAAGCTCAATGATTAGAAAGTGGTAAAAAATTTTATATTTTTAAGTTTATTATACCAAAACCAATTTTTAATTTAATCTTCAAATTTTTTTAACTTATAAAAACCCATTTGCTGATTTAAAACATTAAAATTCTTTTCTTAGATATGATGATGATTATTCTGAAGATTTCTTTTTAAAAAAATTCAAAATACTGTGGGTAACGAATGTATGGAAATTTTGATGTTTGGAGTTAATTATACATACCAATTTATATATTTTATATATATTCTAACCCTCATTGTTTGTAACTTTAAAAAAAATTTTCATGTTCAAAAATATTTTAAAATTTTTGCTTAAAAGGTTATCATATGAGATAATTTTTTACGGAAAATTATGATGACAGATTCTTACTTATTTTATAAAAGTAAAGATTTTCAATGATTATTTGTATCGTTATACAATATGCGACAGTTTAAGCTAAACTGTGATTTAAAAGTCAGAAACCCTCTGTACTTGTAACAAGTATAAATTAAAAACAACTCTTCATGGGAAAAAAAAAAAAAAAATACAAAACTCTTTACAGTTTACACCCTAACATACTATACATAAACCATTATTAAATAATTACCATAAAAACGAAGTTAACAAATCTTCCTATTTATTCAACGATCTAGATATTCCCCCCAAAAAAAAAAAAAGTGGGAGTTGCAGGCTCAAAGACCCAAAATATGCATAAACATCATGACTGCTATTCGCCACGAAACCTTAAATCCAACATAAATTTTGTAAGTATTAGAGACAAAAAAATTTTTTTAACTTTTGTTTGGGGGGGGGGGGGGAAGGGGTAAGGGCCCAACACAGCCATCTGACAAGTGTATTCTTTTCCGGGTAAATTTTTTTAAAAAAGACGTATTTTTCATCATGTTTAATTTAAAGAGGGGAGTATGATCCCTTTTTTGGGGGCCCCAAATTTCCGGGTCCGTCTGACGGGGGCAAACCCCAATGCAGATCGGCTGACGACTAATTTAGTCCTCCCGGTAAATTTAAACTTTAAAAAGCTTTTGTTTGAATCATGAAAACCCATGAGGGGGATTTACCTTTTTTTTGGGCCCCTTCGGGGGCGTTTGACGGGGGCAAAACCCAATGCAGCCGTCTGACGAGTGATATTTTTTTCCGGTAACTGGCTTATAAAATGCGTATGTTTGAATTATTATATCCACGGGGGCAGATTTGACCATTTTGGGGGGGCCCCTTTGGGGGGGTTTTCTAACGGTCAAAGCCCCAAAGCAGCTCGTCTGACGAATGATATTTGTTTTTCCCGGGAACTTTTTATACAACTGACGTTTTTAAAACATGTATACCCATTGGGGCAGATTTTACTTTTTTTTTTTGGGGGCCCATTTGGGGGGGTCTGTGGGGTAACGGGGCCCAACGCAGCCCGCTGACGAGTGATGTTCGTTTTTCTGGTAATTTTTTCTATAAAATTTCGTATGTTTTTATCAGTATACCTTATGAGGGGAGAGTTGACTTTTTGGGGGCCCCCTTTGGGGCGTCTGCGGGTCAATGGCGAGTGATATTTTTTTTTTGGGCAACTTTTTTTATAAGTTTTGATGTTTTAATCATGATACTTAATAGGGGGAGTTTTACCCTTTTTGGGGCCCACTTTGGGGGGGTCTGAAAGGGTAAACGCCCCCCTTTTTACCGTAAACGCGCATTTTTTTAAAAGACTTGAATTTCCCTTCACTCCAAAGGGCAAAACAATTTAGCTTTTGAGGGGAATAGAAACTGTCACTGGCTCTCCGTCTATTAGTACATGTTTTTGCATCATTAGTAAGAGATGTTTTAGGTAAAATTGGAATTTGTGTATGTATGCTGGTGAAATTTGAGCTTAATAACGTTTATTTTAAGGAAATTAGTATCACTAGCCAGTTATTTATCATAACCTTCTATTTTGTATCACCCATACTAACATTTTATCATTTGAAACTAACTTAATAAGTACGTTGTTAAGAAGAAATGTTTTTGTATTTGGGTGTAGCATAGTAGTAGCACTGTCAGCGCCTATCAGCATGGCCTCAGGCTATTAATAGCTCACTATAGTATCCGAGGAAACAAGGAACAGTATGGCTCTTTGGCGCGCGAGTGAGGAACTAGAGAACCGGGGGATAGGACCCCCACCTGATAGGAAAACGCTGGTGAATCGCGGCAGTCTACGAAAATACTAAAAATTTATGATTGTTATTTTTTTTCAAAAAAATTGCAATTTAGAAAGAATAAAATACAGTAACCAAATAGTTTTTCCATCCATTTAACCATTTACTCATAAAAAACCCCTGAAAGGTATTTCTAAATTGACTTTTGGGTCTGGGCAGTGAATGTTGACAGGTTTTTTAATAAAGCATAATTTGGGACATTATTTTATCTAGCCGATTACACTACCGAAAATGTCTTTTTTTAAGTAAGCAGTAACACCAGATTTTTTAAAAAAGGTTTTACCTCATATCGCCTTCGTTTTGCACATTTAAAAGCCCTTTTTCAGCCGTTTCACGCGAAATTTTTAGGCCCAGATTTGCTTTTGGGGCGGGGTCAAAATAGGCCCGGGCCTACAGTTTATTTTTCGGTAGGCTCTTCATTAAATAAAATAAGAAACCGAAAGGGTTGAGGGCCCACATCAAATTTGTCTTGCCAGAATATTTTTATTTAAACCGAGTTTTGCAGTCTGCTAGGCCCTTGGGTAGGCCCCAAGCGCTTGGCTATAATGAGGATCAAAAGCCCAGACAACAAGCTTTAGGACCTATCCAATTTATTGAAATAATTGATAGTTTTTGGGGTACGAGGTCAATTATTTTTTTAAAATTTTTATTTAAGTAACAAAAAATTAGTTTTTTTTTTAGCCCAGTCATTTTACACCCGGGTGGTTGAAACTGGCGGCAGCTAGGCCTAGCCAAGTGGGGGGCCGTCAATTTTCCCCTATTCTCTCAGTTTTATCCAGCTCTAGGCCATTAACATTTTGTCAAATTACTAGTCCACGCTTGCTTTAGCATATTATCTACAGGTTATTTTATACCTGGGATTACTAAATTTATGCCCCTTGTTTTTTGGGGAAACAATCATAGGGTAGTAATTTGAAGCAGTACGTGGGAAGAACGTACCCTATATTAAATCACTTATTCTTTACAGATTTTCATATGTTTTTAAAATTTAAATATACCACAAAATAACCTTATTTCTGAAACATTTTCTATTATGTAACTGGACGTTTTCAACAGAAAAAAGGTTTTCCCAAACTGGGGGCCATGCAATGTTAGCCAAGCGGTGGAACGGGAGCTATCCCCTTTCCCGGCCCCTCTTGCTAAAACGATTCTACTAGCTTCCATCGGACCCTTTTTTTTCCGGATAGCAGGCAACTGGGTTTTCTCAGTTTTGGCTGCTAGCTGATTTTTCTGAGAATCACTTTTTTCCGAAGTTTATCCAAAAATTTTTTTATTTATTGTTCACTCAAAAACAGCATTGCTGCCATTTTCTTTAGGTTGACTAAAAAATTCAAAAGCATATAAAAAAATATAACATACAAAATCCAAAATAAAAATTCTAAATAGCAAATTGACCGCAAGGGGGTTTTACATCACTTCTCCATCAAGTAAAAGTATTTAAATCTCTGTAGTTTCTTCCATCAATAGTTTCTAATAGCTTCCTCTTGATACTTTTATGTCCTTTCTTTTGTTCCACTTCTTTTACATTGATACTGTTTATATACTTCTTGCATTGCAAGTCTTGTAGCCCTTGGGGTTAAATTCCAATCAAACCTTCTCGCGGTTTGGGGTGTGAATAGGGGAGTTTCATCCCGAACTAATGGCGAGCTCTGGGGCGTCGTGGGGAAACCCCCTTTCCCCCTTTATTACCCCCCACGGCGACGACAAAGATACCGGCCCGGGTGATGACACAGACGGAGACGACCCGATGTGGGGGAACCCCTGCCCTCCCCAAGTTGGGGTGGGTTTTGCCAGCACAGGCCTGTCCCCCCTTTCCCCCCCCTCTCCCCCTTACGTCCCTCCCCTTTGTCTCGTTAGCCAATTGCATAAATATGGCTTAAGCAATATCCAATAAAAATTTGTGCCCCTTTTGTTTTTTTTTTTTCCGGTGATATTCAAAAATATTAAAAATATTAAAATCAAAACTGAAAAATTTTGAAAAATCCTATAAAAGTGGAATAAAAATTAAGAAACAATACGTGGGGTTCTCTTCAGTAGCTCTCACATTTTGGAAAGATGAATCCGAAAAATTTTTTTTTGTAAAGAAAAAAACTTTTTTAAGCTGACCCCCCCAGAAGGTGAAAAAAAATTTATCACCGCCTTTGGCACTTAAAACAACAATAAGCAATCCACTTTTACTTTAAAAAATTAAAACCCGTTGACATACACAAAGATAGAAGCATAAAACTTGTAAACTTTAATTTAGACTCTGAAAAGCAGCATGTTGTCTGTTTTGATATACCGTTTTTTCACCGAAAGCTGATTAAAGGGCCCCTAAAACTTTTTAAAACAACGGCCTAATTTAAATAATGCAGCTTTGGGCAACTCATTTCATCACCGCATATTAGCTCGTTGAAACAGCTGATTTTTCCAGGTGAAGCCACAGCGGGTGGTCGGAGTGACTTTAACGGGGTCACAACTGCAACATGTTTCAGCCAATTTCAAGAGCGGTATTGAAAAACCAACAAAATACAGTGCCACTTTCTTTAGCTACTTTGCAGTGGGAGAATATCACACTACAGTTTTTTAAAGGGATCAAACATGACGGTCAATCATAAATTTTAAAAAAAGTTCAAAAAAACCAACTCAAGAATGAGCCTATGACAAATTTGTAAAAAAAAAAAAAAAAAAAAAAAAATTACTGAAAGACATGATGTGGGGGGGCATTAAAAATATGAGGAAAATTGAAATAAAAATAACATATAGGGCTAGAATGATAAGTGTGATTATAATAATTGAATAAAATGAACACCCTCTGTTTATAAAGAAATGTGGGAAATATTAAAAAAAAAAAACACAGATGTGACAGAAGAGGAAACGTATAAAACCTAGTAGATTGACTGTACCGGTAACTGAATAAATTTTTAAGGAAGATGCTCATGGTATGAAAACTTAAAAGTAGCATTGGATAGACTACAGTAGTCTCTCGATAATTCAAAGCCGGGGGGATCCTTCAAAAGCATTTTGAAATAGTATACAATTGAATTAACCAAAAATCCAAAATCTAAAATCCCCCCCCCCAAAAAATTAAAGTAGGCCCTCAGTTTGTTAAAAAATACCTTTGAACGTATTATTCGGACATACAGTATAATGGTAAGCACAGTGAAGCTTTTCAAAGTATGAGCAGAGAGCTATTTGATCGTACTGAGTTGACAGCAAGAACGAGTGCCACTTGCTTATAGCTACTTGCTTGCAGTGGGAGAATATCACACATACAGTTTAAGGCATCAAACATGATGGTCAATCATCAAATTTAACAAAATGTGCCCAAAAACACACACATGTGCACATTCATGTTGACTGTCGGCGTGGGGAAACACACTGGTTGATCCACTCGTGGGAGCGCGCGTGGGTGGAGCATGATGAGATGGGAGATCCCGATTGAGCATACTATGTAATGTAGGTGGTTACGTCGCTGTCAAATAGAAAACGTGGAAGCCGGTATTCTTAAACCTTCCGTAATTTTAGTTTTTGTACATTTCTTCATGACAACTTCCTTCAATATTTCTATCTTCTTGTTCAACGTCATTTTATCACATGTCTTACGTTGTACGTGCACATCATTGAACACTACGCAGATCAGGGACAAACATGTCTACCACTGTGCATCTACTCGACGAGGCGTCAGGAAGTGAAAGCCGCCGCCCGCATGCTTCCCCCTTACCCGCTTGGCTAACTTCACCTTTGTTTATCTCGTGAGTTGAGCGCTGAACAATGGACACAAGCTATAAATAGCCCGGGAATTCCCCAGAGTGACGCTGCAGCATTAAGCGCTACACGCTGTTCCAAAAACGTAACTCCTTTCTTTGATTTATTGAGTCTAATTTCAAACTTGGGTCTCAATATGACTTCAAAATACAAATTATACTGAATTTCGAAGTAACCAAATAAAATAACATGTAAAAGTGTATATTGATGGTCGGGACTAATGTTTTTGTTCGAAATGTGCCGAATTCGAACTATCAGAGTTTGAATAATTGTCAGGGACTACTGTAATAATATTGGGATTAAGGTAACTATGGTAACACATCAGCAGGTGAAAAGTTTTGTCGCCCCGAGCCCTTCAGGCTGGGCTTTTATGTTCTTTATGCTTTTCCTGCCTACCACCCTTCTCAAGTCTAAACAAAAAATATTACTATTTAATAGTATACTAAACTAATTAAAATATTATGATTAAGTGTTACTTTTATGGAACGTTTACATTAGGCTATTTTACAATTTTTTTTCTGCTAACGTTTTCCCAGTCCCACCTACCCCCACCCCACCCCTTGCAAAATTTTTCATAGTTAAACCATATCAATAAACATTGTTATTGTTAGTCATTGTTGTCAAAATATAATGCATTGTAACTATCTTCATAAATGCCAAGAATAACTTGCAAATAGAAAATTGAAGAACACTTGAAAACATGCACAAACTTGATAACACAAACAAACCCATTAGACCAAGACACCCTTTAACACCACCACCAAGAAACACACACCAAGAAAAAACAAGTGACTGTGACCATACCAATAAATTATTAAATATCATGATTCACTTCTGGCTACTAATCCCAATCGAGATATTCTAAAATCTACAGCTATGCTTACTCTGATCCTGGAAAAGCCACAATATGGTTGCGTGGATTGGAGAAACAGAAACATTGATTTTCCTGTCTTTCAGTTCAATGTCCATAATCACATTCCCAAGATGAGGCTTCCACGACAGAGTGCGATTCCCCTAAAAAAAAAATATATATTTACCTCATTTAGTATACTAGTAGATTCAATAAAAACAGTGAATTCATCATACTTACCCCTTAAACTAATAAATAAAATAAGCACCATGCTCCAACATGCATATATATTACCTATATAACATAACATAGCAAACAAATACTTCATGACAAATCTTTTTGAGCACACAATAGAAATTCACCTTTGTTCATAACATAGGGTTATGTCTTACATAATAAGCCTACGTCATCAGCAATTTAAGTGCAAGTAGCGATGTCATTAGGAAAGAATTTAATGCGAGGATATCTGTAGCACCATGGTCTATGGCTCACAGGGGGGTGGATTCCTGTGCAATTTCTACCTCTCACCAACCCAGGGATTAAGTTTCAGCACCCTTTTAATACCAGTTAATCACAAATCAGCAAGAGTAGACAGTGTCCATTGTTGTAATCATTAAGTTTTACGAGAAGATATATATATATATATGTTATGTTACACTTTACGGAAATAATCACGCTATATTGAATGTTTAAAACGAATATTTAATTAAAACTTCAATGTTTCAGAAGACTAGGCTTCCATTTTCAAGAAGAGTTGGTATAAAACAATAAAAACAAAACATCAGCAACACAATAAAAATATAAACAAACTTAACCGCCTTACAAAGGCAAACCAAATAGCAAGTACAAAAGCAAAACAGGTGCAGTTGAAAACTTTTTAATCACATCACTGTGCTAAGCTCTTTGCTTGACTTCTAGTCACCCTTCTCTCAGGCTGATTCTGTTCTTCAACTGATGTTGTAGAATCGCTGGAAATTGTAGGACTTAAATGTTGACTTCTTGTCAACATTCTTGTAGGAGGATTCTGGTCAACTGTTGGCACAACTCTTGGACCATGTGTATCCAGCGCAGAGTCTGGATTATCTGTTTTATGGTTTTCAGGCACCAATCTATTTGCCAAAACAGGCTTCCAAGACTGGGCCAGACGTTTGCCATCATCTCGCTTGTTCAAGTTCTTGAAGTTCTTGAACAAGCGAGATGATGGCAAACGTCTGGCCCAGTCTTGGAAGCCTTTTTTTGGCAAATAGATTGGTGCCTGAAAACCATAAAACAGATAATCCAACTCTGCGCTGGATACACATGGTCCAAGAGTTGTGCCAACAGTGACCAGAATCCTCCTACAAGAATGTTGACAAGGAGTCAACATTTAAGTCCTACAATTTCCAGCGATTCTACAACATCAGTTGAAGAACAGAATCAGCCTGAGAGAAGGGTGACTAGAAGTCAAGCAAAGAGCTTAGCACAGTGATATGATTAAAAAGTTTTCACTGCACCTGTTTTGCTTTTGTACTTGCTATTTGGTTTGCCTTTGTAAGGCGGTTAAGTTTGTTTATATTTTTATTGTGTTGCTGATGTTTTGTTTTTACTGTTTTATACCAACTCTTCTTGAAAATGGAAGCCTAGTCTTCTGAAACGTTGAAGTTTTAATTAAATATTCGTTTTAAACATTCAATATAGCATGATTATTTCCGTAAAGTGTAACATAACATAAACCATGAATCACGAAAGCCTACAACAGAATATATATACAAATATATATATATATATATATATATATACAAATATATATATATATAAATGGCTTCAACCATTGTCAATTACAGTAATAGGAACAGCGCTTTAAAGTTTAAGCTTTAATTCTGCTTATCTCCGGGGTTTAAAATTGTATAGGAATCTGGCTGGCACAGATAGGGTTGCCAACCGTCCGGACGGACAGTCAGGTTTTTCAACACAGAAGTCCGGATGGAGGAATTGACCCGTTCCGGACATCATTTTTTCCGGAAGTTTTAGAAAATACTAATGTTCACTTCATATTAATAGAATTCGTATATGATCATCTAAAGCAATATTAATCATCCTCTTAATTTTCGATGTAGGCTAGAATCACTCGCAATATGTTTCAACTTGGGTAATTTGTTCTCAATCTCTGCATTCTGTTGCAATCAGCTGCTCTCTTTGTCTTTGTCTTTGTTTTGTGTCTTTGTCTTTGTTTTGTTTGTGTTGTGTCTTTGTCTTTGTTGTTTGTTTGTCTTTTGTCTTTGTCGCCTGTACGCCATGCGGCCGGCGGTACAAGCATAAACACATTTTGTTTTGTCTGAACAGTCGGCACGTACGCTACGATTTGAGCGGTGAACTGTGTATTTTTTGCTTTGCGATGTTCATTGTTTACGTTCTGTTCGCATTTTAAATTTTGTATTGCTAGGCCTATATCTAAATATCCTTGACATCATTACTAAAAGTAGGTATTCAATGCCTAAGATGTTCATAATTAGGGAAGACGTCGGGTACCCGGTTTGAGTTTTGACATCTCCAATGTTTTCAATCTGCTAGAAGCCAAAAGCTATCACCCATGGTGATAACTGAAATTAAGCACATAGGAATAGAGATACTGCAGAGGCTGGCCTTTCCTTATCTTGTTACAATTATCTGAGTGCCAGCATTCCGCTTTAGCCCCCCCCCCTCGCCCGCGCCAACGCATTGTGACCTAGACTGTGACAAAATAGAAAGGAGATGCAAGGAACAATGAGTGTTATCTTAATGGCCTGCTGATGTTCCTCTTTCGTGATTATGAAATACTACTTCTGAGATATTACGATAATTGATGAGCGCGTCGTTTCTTCGCAGTTCATTAGACACCCCACACAATTCTTTTGTGTTACTACCTGGGTAACTCGCGGGGGGCCCAGATCGTAAAAAAGTCGGGTTTCGTCATCCCTAATCATAATTCCCAACACTCTAATTTCTGTAAGTTGATCCCGTGTTTCATACTTCCATTTAAAAAAATATTTTTAGTTGAGTGAAATGGATGGTTGTAGTAAAAAATGTAGTGGCCCCCTCCCCCCCCCCATCTTATAAGGCTTTGTCCGGAATTCCATTCCTGTTAAGTTGGTAACCCTAGGCACAGACAGGGAGTAAGGCAGCAAAGTGAGCCTTGCTTTAGGATAAAATCAACTTGGAAAAAAAAACTACAAAACAATTATAGATGAACCAAAACCACTGTGGGCTAAGTCCATGCCCTGTTGAGGGGTGCTTCATAGATAAGGGCGCCAAATGGCTCAGTTCTTGTAGGCAGACGTGAGGAACACATCTCCCAAATATGTTTATGGCCGCAGGATTGATATGATTTCGTTACCCCGCACCTTCCACTTTTCTCTACTGATCACTCACGGTACACGCATATACACTTACCATCTGCATACAAGTTAAATTGGACTTGTCTGTTTTGCACAGGAATTTAGTGGTGTTGGTAGATCTATAATGGCGTTTTGAATACATAGTTAAATTAATAATTATTCATCTTTAAACTTACTTCAAGTTAATTACAGTATGATTGTTTATAGCAATACACAATAAATCATTTTTATTTAACACCACTAAAATAATATTTAACTTATATGGATATTTGAGATCAAGTAGGCATAAGCAATTTAATGGAGCGGCTTGGAGAGAGAAGATTAAGTGGTTCGGACATATCAAAAGGATGGACAGAGCGAGATAGCCGAAAAAAAAGATGGAATTGGAAATCCCAGGTTGAAGACCAAGAGGCAGTCCATGACCACGTTGGCAGGATAGTGTGAGCAAAGATGTGGAACAGCAAGGAGACTGGAATGTGGTGGAAATAGAAGAGTGATGGCAAAGACAAAAAAGATGGCGAGGCAAATCTTCAATGCTGACCCAACGTAGAGTTGGACGTGGCAACAAATAATGATAATGACTAGTACCTTGAACCGTTTCTGAATAACCATTGTAATTACTAAATTAGTTATTTAACATAAGAGAAAATAGTTGTATACAAGTTATAACTAAACGCAACTGTAACTCGAAAAGGGTTCAAGGTATCAACATTTAAAGTATCAAACACATTATCCTAACACAATTTGTAGTCAACCCTTTATTTTTTTATTAAAAATTAAAGAGACGTCTGTATTGTTTTAAATTGAGCTGTATTTTTATCCATAAATAAATGATACTTATTATAACATCTAAAAACTCAAACATTAAGTCTTATATTTTATGCAAATAAAGGCCTAAAGTTATATTTAAAACTTCAAAACTAAATAAGTTAGGTACAGCCATTACGCAAAGCAATTTGTCAAAAGTATCAAATAAAATATCAAAAATATCTATCTCGGACATTACTCGATGGCGGCCTGGAATCGAGTAAATACGGTTAGGGCTGTGCGAGTCTCGATTTTTCGAGATTTTGAGCGAGATTAAAGTGCTGCTCGAATCTCCTCGATCTCGAGATCATACTGCTCGGAAAAACGAGTCTCGCTCGATCTCGATCTCGGATTGCTCGAAAAATCTAGTCTCAAGATATCTCCGTCACGGACCATGGTGGTCGTAATTATGCGGGACCTTGCGTTATGCGACGTGGTAAAGTAATATTTATTCCCCGATTTTGCGTAATAATTTCATATTGCCATGCCACATTGTCGAGAAATCTCTAGGCCTAGATGAGCTAGGCCAATGGCTATAGGCCTAGGCCTAAGTCCCGGTTCCATTCCGTGATCGGAGCTTTGATAAACCCGAAGATCGGAGGCCTAGGGCCTACTAACAAATGACGCATAAAATAGGCTTCACTTTAAAACACTTTCCTCTACAGAACGAAAGCTAGGCTAGGTACTTCTAGCACTAGCACACACCCAATAAATGACAACAAGACATCCATCTACATTTTATTTTAGGCCTAGTCGAAATTTCACAAATTCGTTGCCAACGCGCATGCGTCTGTCGACGCGCACACAGATCGTGCATTTTGACTGGTCACTGGTAGCGCACTCTATCGTGCGAGCTACTGAACTGAAGCGTGATTTGTAAAGTTGACGGTAGAGAGCAGAGAGCACTTTATCGACTCGTTATCGACTCCAACGGAGAAACTACTTTATCTGTTTTTCTTACGACATTTCTATCTCGTTGCGACATTCATTAAAGGGGTATTACACTGAGGCCGCTGTAGGTGTTGTTACTTTTTATTTTCACTACCAAACTAATATGATTAATAAACTAATAATGTAAGAAACAAAAATAATATTTCGTTCAACATGTAGCCTAGGCCTAAGCCTAGGACCTCTGAGATAGGCTAGGGCTAGGCCTACTCCACGCCTAGCCCTAGGCCCCTATGCACTGAACTGAGAAATGTTTACTTTTTAAATATTATTTTTAAGTAGGCCCTATTTTTACTTTCAAAGCCGCCTAGGCCTAAATATTTTGTGTAGGTGATTCTTTCATTGGGGTCCTACAACAGGCCTAAGCCGGCTAATTTCAATGCGCTCGATCTCGTTCGACCTCTCTTGATCTCGGATTTCGCTCGATCTAGAATCTCGCTCGAGATTCAAGATATTTTTCAAATTCTCGCTCGATCTCGCTCGACTTAAAAAAAAACTGCTCGCACAGCCCAAAATACGGTACAAATGATTTATTTAAATACACTTTTGAATTAATTTAATAATTATTAATTATGTTAAAATGATTGTAATAAAATCATGCACAGAGGTTTGACTAGAAATAAATTATAGTGTTCATACAAACAATCATAATTTAATGTTTAAAGATAAATGGTAATGGAATAGGTGTTTGAACGAGTGAGCGTAGCAAACGTATGTGATCTCCATTCGACTTAAACGGCCCTTATGGTTTTTCTGCGTGCGTGTGTGTGTGTGTGTGAGTACGTTGAAAATCAGCCGAATCGCTGAACAGATTGCGCTGAAATTTTAAACGGACATCCGGTACGAGTTTATTGAGAACTGCTAACAAAATCAGCAAGATTCATTGCGATTTAAACCTACAAGAAATAATAAACTGAAAAATAGACTTCCAATGTTTAGAAATTATTTTAACGACAATGTTTTAGATTTTGAAAAGATATTTTTTGTTTGTTATTCGCCTGGCCCATGCAAGGTCTGTCGAATGTTGCACGTCAAGGTACCCCCAAATTCCGCTCGTAGATTGAGTTTACCTTGCAATATTTTCACGTATGACGTACTGGCTATGTTTACCATAGTAGACCCTATTGCCACAGATGATGGACTACACTGCGTTATATGCATTTCAAAACATGTTTAATTATTTTTTAAATACAATCTAGAAATTACAAAATCTTTCCCGACCAGGGGATTGAACCCACTTCTTTCACATTTCGGCTACAAGGGCGCCTTAGCCAACTAGACTAGGGAAACGCCAAAGTCGTAGTTAGGCGAGTGAGCGAGTCATGTGGTGAGTACCCGGGAACATTTGCATTTAAGTTTGATAATTATATTCGTATAAATAATAGTTTTTTAAAGTTAAGTTGGTATACGGGGACGGGCGCGTCAACTGTAAGGTCATAATGCGCCTCTCTAGCCTATGATAGGCTAGGTAGGCCTAAGGTAGGGGAAGAAAAGTAATGTAACTGGGTACTCAACACATGGCTCACTCACTCGTTTAACAACGACTTTGGCGTTTCCCTAGTGATATGGAATGCATCAGCTCAGAGGAGGAGGACTTAGCTGCATACTGTGACAAGGCTATTCTCGCCCTAAAGCAAGTGACTCATGCTCCCAGAATCCCAGCTGTTGGCACCCAGAGAAACGTCATCTGCCCATCACCCAGTGGCACCCGGGCTTGCATGCCCTAAGTGGCATCATATGCCTTTATTCTCGGAGCACACCCTCAACATCCCGCTGTTTACCTTCAAATGTCCACCCAAACCCAAGATATGTTGATGAAACGCATCCCACGGAGCAAGAACAATACTATACACTAAAAGTAGCCCTACCGCCAGGCTCATACCCACAGTGTTGTCTACTAGTCATTCAAAGCTAGAGCCCTAACCTATGCCATCCAGGGACACATCACCTGCCGTACCAGAAAAGTGATATATCAGTTGAGATGCAGTAGATGCCCAACCAGATATAGGTACTTTGTACTCAACATATTAAGGATGAATGGTCACAGACATGATACCAAGGCAGGCAACACTGACAAATCCGTTGCACTGAATGCAGATACTCACAACCAGCCATTCAACAAATTCTATGATGCCAATGTTGATTATATAAGAGCTCTACCTGCTAGCTGCAATGAGCATGAACTTAGAAGAAACTGGTACAACAGTGGATCACCAACTCCAGGCGCCCCTCTAGCCCCAATATTTGTTAAGTGCTGCCTCCAATGCCAAGTTCTCCTCTGCTTCACTTCTACCCAATGGTGCCTCTGGCATGACACGTGTAAATAACTATACATTCCTAGGTTAGGCTAGTTGCCACTCGTCATGTGACCAAGGATCTCTTTGGCCGAAATAGTCAGGAAATCTATTGGGTATGGGGGTATGCTATCCACACTTCTATCAAGACTTTTGAAAAAGTGCATAAAATGAATTTATATTAAATCTAAATCTACTACTCTTATCATAGTCCGTGGAACAAGCTGCTAAAACTATAGGAACATTTCAAATTCGGAAACCAGCACCAAAATTTAGGGGCAGGTAAAAGACATATTTTAGAATGTTATTTTCACGGGGGACATGCATGGTAGCAAATAAGTCACCTGTCATGGCGTCCACAAGATGGCCGCCAAAATAATTCTTAAAATTGCTGTAACTCAAGAAGTAATCATCAGATTTGGATAAACTGGGTTTTGTTTCATTCGGTTTTTAATGCTCTACAAAAATGTCATAGAAATGTTACCGTGAACACAATAAATTTAATTATATTTATATATTTTTACAATGTATTGCAATTATAGCACTTTTTGGCATATACATAATTATTTATACATAGAATTCACTTGATTATCATACAATTTTCAGACTATACTATAATAACGCCAATAAATCCAAAATTTTAAGTCCCAAACGAATTCTGTAACTTTTTGATTAATTAGTTAATGAAATTAAGCATTAATTAAATCCCAATTAAAAGTTTCTTATTCACTTACAAAGTCCCGTAGTGTATCACAGAAGAACAATATGACCACAATGAACCAAACAAAATATTAGTTCCAAAAATTAATTCCAATCACTTCCTATTAATTCAATTAATTCAATTAATTAAAAATAATGACAATAATCTCAATTAATTTTTTAAAATTAACACAATGTGGTCGACCTTGTAATCATTTTAAAGCTTGTTTTAAAGCGAATAAATGTAATGAAAAAATTAATTAATTAAATTAATTAATCCCCAAAATTAATTATATTTTAGTTAAATTATCCCACTTTTGACATATGTATTGTTATGTATTCCTAAAACTCGAGCGATTGTCATAAAAATATACTACTTTACTGACATAATGCCAATGAATCCAATTGTCATGTCGCGAAACAAAATTCCTATAACTTACCGATTAATTAAGAAATTAAATGAAGAATTACTTATATCTCAATAATTGTTATTGTCACTCAATTAACACATACAAAATGCCAACCGAAGTATCAAAAATAAACAATGCGAGTATATTTTAAAAATTAATAGTTCCAAAATTAATTTTCATGCTACTTTCCTGTTAATTGAATTAATAAATTAATTAATTAATTGATTAATCACCATGTGTTGTGTAAAATTATTAACACAGCCACACTGGGAACCATTTGCATGCTTATTTTACAGAAAAAATATTTGTGGCAAATCAATTAACGAAAAGTAGCATTAACTTAATTTTGGGACTAATAATTTTTAAAATTACACTTGCATTGTTTATATTTGATACTTCTGTTGGCATTTTGTATGTGTTAATTGAGTGACAATAACAATTATTGAGATATAAGTAATTCTTCATTTAATTTCTTAATTAATCGGTAAGTTATAAGAATTTTGTTTCGGAACATGACAATTCGGATTCATTGGCATTATGTCAGTAAAGTAGTATATTTTTATGACGATCGCTCGAGTTTTAGGTATACATAACAATACATATGTCAAAAGTGGGATAATTTAACTAAAATGTAATTAATTCGGTGATTAATTAATTTAATTAATTAATTTTTTCATTACATTTATTCGCCTTAAAACTAGCTTTAAAATGATTCCAAGGTCGACCACATTGTGTTAATTTTACAAAATTAATTGAGATTATTGTCATTATTTTTAATTAATTGAAATAATTGAATTAATAGGAAAGTGATTGGAATTAATTTTTGAAACTAATATTTTTTTGGTTCATTGTGGTCATATTGTTCTTGTGTGATACACTACGGGACTTTGGTAAGTGAATAAGAAACTTTTAATTGGGATTTAATTAATGCTTAATTTAATTAATTAATTAATCAAAAAGTTACAGGAATTACGTTTCGGGACTTATTTTGGATTTATTGGCGTTATTTTAGTATAGTCTGAAAATTTTATGACAATCTAGCGAATTCTACATATAAATAACTATATATACACCAAAAAGTGCTATAATTGCAATACATTGTAATAATATATAAATACTAGGAAAACGCTCAGTTGGACGCGTTGTTGAGCGAGCACCGGTAAGTGCAACATGACCAGAGTACGACATTCCCATAAGGCCCACCACACAGTGTAGGCCTAACTGGATATTGACATTGTACACGAAAAACTATTCCAACATCTTTGCATTGTACTAATTCACGTCATGCCTTCTAAAGTGTATCTTTGTATCTTCACGTGCCTCCTTCATTTTTTAACATCATTTTTCGAATTATGATTACCAATAAGTAGGGCTGTGCGAACGGGAGATTTCAATTCGAGTCGAGTACGAGTTCGAGTTCAGTCAAATGTTCGGTTTTCGAGTTCAATTCGAGTTCAATTCGAGTTCATTTAAAAATTAATTTATAATGATGTTAGGCCTAATTATTTTTTTATTTTTATTTTATAGATATTTATTTTATTTATATTTAAATCGAGTTTATTTCCAAATTGAGAAAATGTATTCTCCATTTCAGACTTTCTACTAGGCCTATCAAACAAATTCTTCATTTTTTAAAGCCTAGGCCTAGGCCTACCTTCTGGGTTAAATATTTTTGGTTATGGAGACCTAGGCCTAGCTGGGCCCTACAACTAACCTTGGTTTGAAGGGTGCCATAGGCTAGGTCTAGTGCTGGGTGCATTTGGTATGGCAATGTGAGTTTGTAAGCCTAGCTAGGGCCTACGATCGGTAAAATATACTAGGCCTAATCTTGGCCAGAAGAAATCCTGGCAACTAGGCTAGGCCTAGGCCCCTACTAGCAATTGTAGGCCTACTGTGCTACTAGGCCCTAGGCCTACCTGTTGTCACTGGTACTGTCACGCACGCAGTGTTGTTTGAATGTTTACCTGCATTGTGACAAGTGTTCCATCTCATGAATATTTCAAAATTGTATTTTATGCTAGGCCTATGCTTTAGAGAAGAAATTACGCCTAAGCCTAGCCTAGTCCGCCCCAAATTTTTACGAATCATCTGGTTGCTCTGCTCTCGCCTCGTGAATCGTGGTCATTTTTGTTGTCAACATACATCTCGGACACAAAAGTGGTGATACACGGTAGACGTGAATGATTTCAGAAAACAGCCAATCAACGCTCGCATGCGACGTATGACTAGCTCCAATTGGATCTCGCAAAGTTCAGCCGGCCAATCATAACGAGTTTCAGGTCAGAAGGAGTTCGACTATCGTGTAAACACGAACTTTGCCGCGTGTGCTGCTATCTAACGGAGAAACACGTAACTTTTGACGGGTCGGTAAATGAAAATGCTGTTTTTACCGACGCTCGAATATTCGAGTTCAAAATAAATGAAACTCGATTGTTCGAACTCGCCGTGAACTCGACTCGTACTCGAATATCGAGTACTCGCACAGCCTACCAATAAGTCTTTAAGGTCTTGACCGATTTAGCTGAAAATTTGGAAAATAGGAGATAATGGTGTACTTATTGACCCTGCAAAATTTCATAACGATCGGAACATTTTTTTTTTTTTTTTTTATTATTTTTTTTTTATATTCAACGATCGGATTTTGTTCAAAAACTATACAGCAACCCGCCTAGGTGGTATGTACACGTGTGCAAAATTTCAGGTCGATCAGAGAAACGGTGCGACCTGTATAGAAGCAGTCACAGAAAAAAAAGAAAAAAATATAGACATTCGAGCCATAAGAGTCAAGTGGAGCCGCTCGCTTCGCTCGCTCAATAATTAAAACTATTGTATTTACGGTAAAATTTCTAATGACATTTTTGTAGAGCATTAAAAACCGATATAACAAAACCTAGTTTATCCAAATCTGATGATTACTTCTTGAGTTACAGCAATTTTAAGAATTATTTTGCGGGCCATCTTGTGGACGCCATGACAGGTGACTTTTTTGCTACCATGCGTGTCCCCCGTGAAAATAACATTCTAAAATACGTCTTTTACCTGCTCCTAAATTTTGGTGCTGGTTTCCGGATTTGAAATGTTTTTACGCTTGTTCCACGGACTACCAAGACAGATTAGATTAGGCTCATATTTCATAGTCACACAATTCTAACAACAGGCCCACCTATGTAATTAATTTATTGATCAAGCAGGACTTTCAAAAATGAAAAAACATTGATCAACTCATCTACTTGAGAATAATTTTAAAAGATTAATTATTTATGTCTGGACAATGAAGTTCACAGATGTGGGAGCCAATATATGTTTTCCCCACCTCTGTGTACCAATGACAGTTTACTGTTTAGTATTGCAAACGTTTTCTACTTCATCAGCAAGGACTTAGCTCAGACCAGGTCATATTCCAAAATACCTGGTTCTACAGATCCTGATACAGAGTTTTGCCCTGGGTTTTGTAGAGATTATTAGATTTGGGGCTGACACTCTCACTAAATACGTATATTATTAACAACTAAGCAAGCACAAGTTGTTTGTTGACGACTTTCACTCAACACTGGTATGTATGAAGGCCTGTTAATAAAAGAAACTTAAAAATTTAATTCTCTTAAGTACCTTTAAAGTCTCAAATGCTTTAGTATAAATTTCCAGATAGTCTTTTATAAACGTTGGCAGCTCAAGCTTTTCATCTTTGAATGGCGGCCAGAATTGCGCTGATAAAATTAAAGCTGATGTATACACTTCTTCCGTCTTCAGATTGTACATAGCATCCGAGTGCAGATGGGTATTGATTCGCTTCGAATCAAAAACATCCTTTAGCATTACTTCACAGAAGTGCAGCTGTGATTCCCCGAACCTGAAACCAAACTTCATTTAAGTCAAGTCTACATAAACATTTATTATTATGAGAGAAGAAACAATTGTTGAAAAGATTTTGACACATTCTTTTCAGGCATTTAATACATTGAGAAGGTAATCCTAGAGTATTTGTTGAAGAATTTTTCGGATTTATAGTATTTACCACTGCAGGCCAGTACCTACGAATCTTTCAAAGAATGTAGGCAATTCACCTTGGTGATACAGCGGACAAGCATGTATTGGGGTCACTTTATAATATTATATTATTAATTATTATTCATATATACCTATATGTATACAGGCAGCTGAGATGAAGTTCATACGCAGTGTGGCAGGGGTGACAAAGTTGGACAAGATACGAAGTAGTATGATAAGGAAGAAAGTAGGAGTAGAGAGCCTAAAGTTCAAGATAGGAAAGGAGCGACTACGATGGTATGGACATATGAGAAGAATGGAGAAGAATAGAATCCCAAGACAAGCATTTGAACTAAAGATGATATGAGAAGAGTGGGAAGGACCTCGAGATAGGTGGCAAGATCAAGTACAGGCAGATGTGGAGGAGAGAGGAGAGGAGTGGGAAGTGGTTGAAGAGAGAGAAAGATGGTGGGAGGACAGGAAAAAGTGGAAAGAGTTGGTGTTACGACAAGAGAATGAGATAGAAGATGAGGTGCCGAGCTTGGCAGGCCGGGTGCTGATTCGGTGATGCCCAAGATTAGGTGGAAACACCCCTTTACCCAATAAATGATGTTGGAACAAGTGTAGTGATATATATATATAGAGGCATCGGATTTTCGCGTTCAACGAAAGCACGAAAAAATTAAAAAACTTTTGTTTCACATTTGTGGACGAAATCACCAATAAGAAGCCTAATGGCAGTGAAATAAAACCACGAAATAACGCGCTTTTTTTTTCAATTCACGAAATATCGCAAATATTGATGAAATACGAAATAACCGCGAAAAACGACATATTTCGCGAGTTTCCGCAATTTTCATTAAAAATCGCCGACGCTCTGAGTAAAAAATCAATTTCTCGTAAATTTGCGTGATAAAGACGGTCAAACAGTCTTCGTTATTATCGGCTGGTAAAGTCGAAAACTTCTTAACGACTCGACCTTCGACTTCGATATATTTTCGACCGGCGGCGGCTGGATCAATACCGATCGCTGCTACATTCCGTTTCCTGTTAAACACAACAGCCGAGTTCGGACGAGTTCTAAGCGAGAGTGAAAACCAAGGATACTATTCTGAAATAATTGCATTTTGCTGTAGGCATACCCGTACCTACAACGACGAAGAATATCACATTGTTGTGCCTTTTTTCACTAGTTTCCACGCGTTCATCAAGCCTAAGCTATATTTTGAAACAGTCTCAATGCTAGGGCCTAAGCCGTTGTAAGGTTATGTAACTGTTATGAACTAACTTGTGACTTAGGCCTAGGCTACTGAAAGATTGTCACTGTTTTGTAGGGGCCTAGGCCTACTTGTGAGCCCTAGGCCTAGGGTAAGGATAGACCTAGGCCTAGGGTTAGGATAGACCTAGTATGTTAGGATAGCCTAGGTATGTAGATAGACCTAGGCCTAGGCCACTAGCTACAGTAAAATAATGAATTCACACGTGGTTTTATTCATTATTTTACTGTAGCTAGTGGCTAGGTCTATCCTAACCCTAGACCTAGAGCTTCACAAGTAGGTCTAGGCCCCTACAAAACAGTGACAATCTTTCAGTAGCCTAGGGTAGGGCCTAGGCCTAGGCCTAAGTCACAAGTTAGTTCATAACAGTTACATACCTTACAATGGCTTAGGCCCCAGCATTGAGACTGTTTAAAAATATATAGCTTAGACTTGATGAACGCGTGGAGACTTGTGATAAAAGGCACAACAATGCGATATTCTTTGTCGTTGTAGGTACGGGTAGGCCTACAGCAAAATGCAATTATTTCAGTCATTTATTGACCTAGTTTTGCTTTTGGTTACTCTGCATGACCATCAAATTATGAATCAGCCTTAAAAATTTTCCCAAGTGCTACATCAAATCCTTTGTAAAATCCCATGTAAAGTTTTAAAAAATGATTTTAAAAACACCGCTGAAAGTGTGTTTTTGTGGTTATATTCACCGTTTTGAAGTTTGAAAACACGATATTTGAATTTGAAAACACCATTAATCTGTGCCCCATATATAATATATATTTTTTTTTTCCAGTACCTGAACATTTGTACTCCCAAAATATATAAAAAAGTAAGCAAAATAAAATTACAATGTGTTTAAATGAATTTGTAATAAAAAACATACAGGTTTAAACATTTAAATGGAAATCTAAAAAATAAAAATCTCATAGCAGGTATGGAGCAGGTATCAAAGAGTTATTGTTGTGATCTAAACATTGGCCAGATGATGAGACAAACTTATTTTCAGCAGCTCAAGGTATCGAATTTCTTTCTCTGTGTCAAATGTCAGGTGGGTAAGCAGTCGGTCAGCCAAGAGAGTTCGATATCGTTGACAAAGAGGTCTTTGCTCCCATAGATGGTGACCAGCATCGATATTATGTCGGATGTTCTGCGGGATCGAGACATCGTAGCTACATGGAACAAAACAAACTTGTTGGTTTAAATAAAAAAATATCAAATGCACTGCCCAAATAAATAGTTTATGCCAGTGAGTTTAGACCAACAAACAAATAATTAAAAAATGCAGGAAAACATAGCAAAATTACTATGTCTTGCCTCCGAGATCGCATGAACGCTTGGTTTTCTACTTATATTTGTGTTTGATCTCTACTGAACAAAATGGAACAAACAACAAACAAATGAAATTTTCCGTGGACCTTCAAAATCTCTAACCTAAAACCTTCTTTCTTTTTGGGTATAATTATAATCCAAGACATATTTCTCATTAAAATTGTACCTTCTCAATTTTTTCGATTTGCTGTTCGATTTTTATTTTATTTTCATTTCTTATCGA
This sequence comes from Sweltsa coloradensis, assembly GCA_024449915.1. NCBI lineage: Eukaryota > Metazoa > Arthropoda > Insecta > Plecoptera > Chloroperlidae > Sweltsa > Sweltsa coloradensis. The sequence continues at coordinate 14,374 of JAMZAV010006109.1, read as the reverse complement.
CAAACAACAACTCCACTATTAATGAAATTCTCAGAAAGGCCAACCGTCAAAACACTAAACTCATAAATAAATTAAATCCATTGATATCTAGAGTCTAACACACAACTGATTTTTAGTGGGGGACTTTAATTGAAAGCTATCAAGCTATCAACATGCAATTAATGGCTAAGAAATTGGTATTTGAAATAAGAAATAGCGGAAAGTGGTTGGGCATCATTCAAAACAGAATAACTTTAAACAATTAATTGTGCTTTGTTGCTAGGACTGCTCCAAAGTCACTGTTAAGTTGTTAACACATACCTAACCAAAAAATTTATACATTTAAGTCAACAGAAGGTTACAAATCTTCTGCCTAAAAGGGGACCCAGAATCTTTTTTATTGGATGCAAGGACTCGAAATCACTTGGCCATTACCACACTGGACCCGCCGCAAATAATATTGCAGAAAATTATCAATTCGTGCAGTCCGGTAAAACTACGGTAACCGTTTAAACGCGATTAGTAAAGGAAAGGTTTAAACGTTTAGGAAACTACCCGCTTTTTCTCCATCCCTATTTCACAAACAGCATGTATTGTCGGAGATGTTGCCTAAGATTAAGGGGACGTGAACCTGTTCCATTGATTTGAAAACATTTAAGTAAAATGTTTCATAGCTTCTGAATTAAACAATGAAATCCAACTATTTTTGGCACACATATGAGCAATAATATATGCTGAAACAATACTAAAAAAGTAAGATAAAACTAAAAAGCATTGTTGACCAAAATAGGTATATTGTTGATAAGAAGAAGATATCACAAATCTAGTTGTAGGCCTATCATAATTCTACATAGGCCTACCATATGTACAAAAAAATTAAAATCTTCTGCTTCACGCCGCCTTAATACAACTTTCTGTTGCCATCAAACAAATAAAACTGTATACATATAGGCCAGGAGTGTCAGATAGATCTATAATAACACAACTATAAAAGCACTCGCAAAGTGCCTTGTTAAATATAAGCTGTCTTCATGCTGTCAGATAATTTGGGGAGTGTTTCACCACTGCAAAAGCATCTCTTAATTCTAGCAAAACCATGTCTCCGAGAATTACTCAAAGATTAAGGATCAACGATCTCATTTTTGGAGTATTATTCTTAATCTTTATTATTTGAGAAGAATGATTACTAACCAAATTGCCCAATAGGGTACCACAAGTCTAGCGCGGGAAGCGAGTTCAGTGCATTGGAAGAGAATGTTCCCATAAGAATAGCATTGGGCAATTTTTAAAACGCTTGTATCTTTTGAACGAGAATATTTAAGAAATATCATTCACATTACGTTAATCACCATTCTTTTCTTGAGTCATTTGATGCATTTAATTTTTAAAAGTCGCAACATAATTTGAATAAACGTTGTGGAAACACATGTATGTTTCGCGTTTTGGAGCGATTCAATGGAAAGAGACGCACGGTAGAAAAAGAGAGAGAGAACCAACGCATGCGCACGGCCGACTAGCGAGGAGCAGCTTAGCACGTACAGCATCCTAGTGCACGGCGAACTCGGCTGTCCGACATGTTTGTTTCTTCGATTCAACAGCCAATCACGGAGGATCGGCGCGCGACGCAGATGAAAAATGCAAACATCATCTTGTTAAACTCGAACTCATTTAAATTCTAACATGGTATTAGAATTCTACTATATGGGATAGTTGAAGAAAAGAATGGTTGATGACGTAATGTGAATGATATTTCTTAAATACTTCTCGTTCAAAAGATACAAGCGTTTTAAAAATTGCCCCAATGCTATTCTTATGGGACATTCTCTTCTAATGCACTGAACTCGCTTCCCGCGTTAGACTTGTGGTTCCCTATAGAATATTTTATCCCGATGAGCCAAAACTAAGGGGAAGATGTTTGCATTGAATCATGAATGACTAAATGCTTCATTTCCATTCAAATGTACAGTCCTAGTTCATACATTATGTTTGCATACTGCTAGGATATGTTCCCAGCTACATTAGCCAACCAATATAAAATCTTATACACTAGTTAACTAAATGATCAAATCTAGGACTACTAAAAACAATCTTCCTAGGATTCGTATTGTTGTTTCATTATGTTGAAGTTGAAGCTATGATTTATGATGGAAGTAGGAATTAACTTTTGTTTGGAATGAAAAACACTATTTCTATGGGTGGTGTCACGCTCACTGACCTGGATCAGCGTCAATGGGATCTGGAACCCAATCCTCCCAGTTAGCTCCTCCCTCATCTTCCGGAGAGCCGTCATCAATCAACTCCTCTGCTCTACTCAGTTCCTCTGCGAGATCACTGGGCCCGTCCTCTGTTAGACTGGTCACCACATAGCGCACTGTGTCATCCCTCTGTCTCAAATACTGCCTGCAAAACCATAAAAACTCACGGATTATTTTATTTATCTCTGTGTTTTTTATTTCAAGCATTGTATGTGTTTTTAGTTGGCAACTGCAAAATAAAACATTGAGTCCCTCTTAGCAACACAATGTTACGATTTGTTGAACACCTCTAACGAAAATCATTAAATAATTTAAGATGGATGTTTAAGCTCGGACCGAATTTTTTAATAATGTAAGCACTTCAAAATGCAATTAAAAAAATTTCTTGATCGGCAAAATCCAGCTAATTTCACAAACATTCTGGATCACTTTTCGACTACAAGTTCTTAAATTTGAATTTTTGGGAATGTTGTTTATAAAGGATAAGTGCAATGTGCGATTAGAACACTTCAAGATTAAATAATTGTCTTCTACACAAGCTTGGAAATCACAAAAAAATAGCCTTTTGGCGGCACTGTTCGTTACTGAAAAAAGTAAGCAATATATTTTGGAAAATGTGCTCTAATCATGCAATACACACATTCTTACATTTGGTGCAAACCACAACCTGATAGGTCATACGATAAAGCTTTCAAGTGATCCAGACTTAACCTTTGCGTTCTGTGTCAAAGCATGGTTTGATCGGCTCATCCAATCATCTTTAGTATGTCTCATATGACACTGGAGACAAGTAGCAGTAAACGTTTTGGTAGCTAGTGACTTTAGGGTAATATATTATGATAAAATCTTAATTCTTCTAGTGTGATTGATATTAGTTTGCATCTTAAGGGTAAGGTCAGTTACTTGTCATCTGCAAAGTGTTATGGGCTATGATTAGGCCTACAGAAAAATCTACAACAATAATCTTTGTTTTTATTTACTACAATTCAGAAATCCACACATGTGCAAGGATAGTTGGAAATGAAAGCTTACCTGACTGGCTGTGTCACCAGTTCAAGCAAAACACCAGATGGATCTAGCTGTCGAAAGCAGCGTATAGCTGCTATGTAGGCTGTGAGAACATCAGTAGTGTTCACTCCAGGATGCAGGAGCCGAGTCTCAAGGGCAGAGCGCACAGTCTGCACCAGGTAGCTCCGCCGGTCTGTCTGAAGCAGACAGAGGCGCAAGTCTTCGACAGCGGCTGAGAGTCCGGATACTCGATAATAATGTTAAACAGCTGGTCAATCCGAGTGCGCGTGTAAGTCTCGTACAGATAGTGCATAAGCTTTTGCCGGAAACTTTTCAAAACAATAGCTCCAGGACCTGCAATGTAAACTCGACCCAGCCACTGCAAACTTGTGTCTCTAGCCAAGCCTCAAGAGAGCCCAAGTAGGATTTGTCGAAACTTCCTTTACAAGTCTCTTTCCACATGGTATTCTATCTTCGTGTGGATCAAACTTGTTATAACTTCACCGGCAATTATTTCCAACAAATCTAGCTCGATGAGTTTTTGTATTGACTTCGTTGAACACCACGATGATGTCGGCACACTTGCAAGAGTCTACTTCTTGACAACAACCATCACAATGGAGATCGTCAACAGACTCCATCAAAGTGACCATCTGTTGGTCCGTGTGCAGAAAGCATTAAATGAAATACGGTAAAAGTGATAGGTGACGTACGCATGGGTGAGATGTAGTTGTGCGAGCAAGGTAGCCCGGACGCACTGTTTGAAAGCGCCGCTTGTATTCTTTTCCCCGTACACATCTCGAGTAACATCAAGCAACTTCGAAGAATCTCCAAATTCTTCAATGATGTGACAAACACAGTCAAGTCCATGTACAATCTATTCACAGCATTATGGAAGATTCTAAATGAAGAAAAGTCACTAAAAATGGACCGTTAAAGCAGTTCCAAAGTCAGGAACTACTTTGTGACGCATTATGGTCTCAATTCTTTGAAAAACAAGATCTTCGAAATTAAAAATCTCACGTTTTGTTCAAATCATTAGTTTGAAACATCTAGGTTGGTCCATATCTTTGAGGAATTTGCAAGTAGTGCTGAAATAGAGATTTGTGTCATTAGTACCAATCACCAATTAAAAAAACTCATTCAATGATTTGAAAATATGTATGTAAATGTACTGTGTACATAATAAGGGCCTATTACAAATATATTGAAAGAATAAACAAATTACTCAGTGCACTCTTGATTAATTACTTTAGATAAGAGGAAAAAAGGAATCACACTTCAGCTAATAGCTAATGAATCTTGATACCAAGATCAGTCATCCCTTCCCCCCCCCCCAAATAGCCCGATCTAGAAAATAACACAACCCCTGATTTTTCAAAAATCATTTCAAGAAAAATTAAAAATCAAAGAAAATTAAAATGTACAACAGGCATTTTTATTTACAATAGAATAAATGAATGGCCAAAAATTTCACTCTTACAACAAAAACATTTTGAACAATGTTAGGGCCTCCGCCTAGGCCTATATTTTTAACAGTGTAGGGCCAACCAAATCGATTCCCAAGAATTTTATTTTTTATTGTATGCGCAGTTATTTTGGTGGTCATTTTCCGAGGAACTAATGACACGCGGTGATATTCCTGCGGAGCCTGTGATAACGTCACGAACAATTTATGTCGCAACGTTGCGTTGTCGTCTGTTGACTATACCGCTTGCCAATGTGTATGATTGGCGTCTGGTGGCGAGAGGGAAACTGGTAATTAAGGACAGTGGACGAGCCAAGTCAGCTGGCGTCGAATGGGGGGGGGGGGGAGACAATGCACGGGAGTTGTATGCGGGTGGCCTATGTTCAGACGCTATTTCAAATGCAAGACCGCAAAAAATAACAAAAGTGCTGTTTTTGAGATTGTATTTTCGGAAAAAACATTGCGCTATATTCGGGCCAATACCGTATTATCTACATTTCTTCTATTATCAGATACCATTACAACCCCCTCACATATGTGTAGGGATAGGAAAAAGCATTTAATTCCTAAACGTTTAACCCCTTGAAATAATCGGTTAAACGTTTAAAGCTTATTTCTTTTTAAAAAATTTTTTAGGCTATTCGACGAGTTTTTCTATTTTCCAATATATGCTACGTCAAAATATAGTGAATGGCTTTAAAACCTGGCTCTCTTAGAAAATCAAAACTATTTTAAAATTTTTCTTATCCGGTACACGGCCAATATCGCCACCTCAAAATAATTTCAAACTTCAATTCGCCAAGGCACACCGTTCAACGTAGGGTGTTGTGCTTTTGTGAAATTGTTTTCAACTGGTTTTCTATAGGCTGACTGAGAGAAAAAAGATTTTTTTAAACAATTGTCTTTCCTGCGAATTTTTTCGTTTGGCGGTATTTTGTACCGATTTGTACCGCCAAACGAAAAAATTGCAGGAAAGACAATTGTTTAAAAAAACTTTTTTCTCTCAGTCAGCCTATAGAAAACCAGTTGAAAATTAATGTCACAAAAACACGACACCCTACGTTGAACGCCTTGGCAAATTGAAGTTTGAATTAAATTATTTTGAGGTGGCAATATTGGCCGTGTACCGGATCAGAAAAATTTGAAAAAAATAGTTTTGATTTTCTAAAAGAGCCACGTTTTAAAGCCAGTCACTATATTTTGACTTGGTAGCATATTTTGGAAAATAGAAAAACTCGGTCGAATAGCCTTAAATAAGTTGTATGTAGGCGGAGGCCTAGGTTTTACAACAAAAATCGTAATTTTGTACTTATCACCGGCCGACGAATAATTAACAACCGTTTTATTCTCACTCTCACATTTAATGACCCGGTGTATGTATGACCATGTGTAACAGAACAGACAAGATGTCTTAATACAGCCTGAGACCCGGCACCTCCACCAAAATTAAGCACTTTTAGAAAAATTATCGGCCTAATTTGTTAGCCCGTGTTGTGTAGACTCCGAAAGTGATAACAAAATAACATTTCATTTTTTTTTTACTGAACGTTTGTGAATTTAATAACCTTTAACCATCCACTTAACGTTTAAACGTCCCATTCCGACATATGTGTCAACTATAGACTAAGTTGGGGGTCAGTCAGACTTATGGATGACCAATTGTTATTCCAAAGACCTTAGTAGTCGAGGATATAACATGTATGATTGTATGCCTATCAATGCTCCCATGTGTTTCCTAAAATGATTCTTTAAACCAGCTGGTGGGCACGATTTGAAATGGATTCATTAAGCATGTAACAAACTAGCAGATCATGTTGATCAAAAATTGAATAACACATTTCTTTCCCTATCTGAATTGCTAGTAGACCTATAAAGTAAAGTACAGTAAAGTTTTATTGGCCTGTAGATTGGTACAAAATACAAATATAGCGTAGTCAAGTTGGTTAATGATACAAATTACAAACAACGAAAAATTACAAACAAAACAAACATACAGGTTTAAAGCAGAATTATAAAATTCCTTGTGCTTGTCTGCAACAAAATATTATGTAATAAATATAATAGGTACTAAAGTATATGGAATACATTGGTTAACTAAAGTAGTGTTAAATATAAATTGATGATTAGTCACAGAGAACATATACAAGTGATAGGTGAGGCCAAGTCAAATATGCAATTTTCCTGTTCACCTGCTCTCATGGGTGGCTGAAGGGATTGGGCTCAGGTGCGTTAGCCTAGAGCTTGGGTTTGGCTGGAGGGGGGAGGGGGGGGGACAAGCATTCATGGAGAGAATAGGGAAGACTCACAAAGTTTTTTTATTATTCTGCTATATTCAGGGCCAGTTTCTGATTACGTAAATAAAAAATGTTCGTTATTTAAAAAACATTTTTAGTCATAAAAGTGAGCTTAAAGTTTTAGCGTAATAATGGCGGGAAAAACAGGGCATACGTCATAACCCTACAGCCAATCACCGTGTGGTCATTGAATAAACAGCATTTTTGATGATTATCTTACTTCTAGAAGCACCCTTCCAATAAAATTTGTTTGTTGTATGATAAAGAAATACTAATAAACAATAATTTGTATAACAAGATATAACATTTGCACATTTGTGTATACGATTTTAACGATTAATGGTTTTACGAAAACATTTATAAAGAAAAAGCCAACAATGGACTTTGTTGTAACACGAGCTGGTGAACGGCTGAGAGGTGAATTAGCTCCGTGATCTAGAAGACCGTGGTCAATTTCATTCATTACCAACAATGTCTTTAGGGTTATGACATCACAGTCTTTTCACGATAAAAGCGCGGAAAGAGTAAACGTAAAACTTTGTACCTCTGGGAAATACAGTTTTACTTTAGAGTGTTATAAACTACGGCGATGGTGTTATTAAGTGAATATCAAATGATTCTGTACCCCAAACGCTAATATCTAAAACTGGTGAGACTTCCCCTATAGTAACTGTTATCGAGGGGGAAGGATTTGAGGTTGTGATTGAACATAGTGTCTGATGATGAGTTAAGTACCTTGTGGGAGCTTGTAATAGAGGATGGATGATAGGTAGGGAGGACCCTTAGAAAATAATGATAGGTTGTGGGAGGGGAGATGGATGTGTCTCGAGGATCTGGTTAGGGGTCATGGTTTTGAGAATTTTGTTACCGGTAAATAAAGATGGGTTCAGACGAACAAGGTAGCGCAGTTTGAATTAAAAGGCGGTGAGTTTTAGAGCTCCCTACCATTTTAAAGAGGTCGGGGCAGGAGTCCCTTTCTGGGGACCGGAGTTAGGATGCGTAAGGCTTTTTTTTGTAGAATGAACATCCTTTTGGCTTTGTGGGGAAGCACCCCAGAAGAGAACGCCATAAGCAAGGTGGGAAGGGATATGGGCGAAGTAAACGTTTTTAAGAATATTGGGTTCAACGATTTGCGACAGTTTTCTGAGCATGTAGCAGCCACTGCTGACTTTTGAGGAGATTTTGTCAATACGGGTTGTCCAGTCCAGGGTTTCGGTGAGGGTTAAGCCCAGGAGCTCGATTGAGTTAGATCGAGTAATGTGTCTATTTTGCTACGAATAGGGGGGCTCGAGATAGGTATGTTGTGGGTGTGTGGAAAGATTGAGGTTGAACCCCCAAAGGGGTATAGCTGTATGGGCCTATGGAGTGGTGTGCAAAATGAAATGGGCTTTATTGACAGAGTGGGGCCTAAGGTGGTAGTAGTAGATATTCTACAGAAATTATAAAAAGGATGAATCTAAACCAGTGCTTTTTTACTGGTGGTACTCGCAGGATCACAGTAGGGGCTACCAGCACCTTTTTTCATATTAAAATTGCACTGCATATAAACCATAAATCAAAACATGATTCTATGCATTGATTATTTCAATAATTCCAATCTAGGTAAAAAATGGGCCCCAAGTTTGTCAATCACTTAACTGACAATCAACGTAAAGTCAACTCCCGTACTTTTAAACTGCAAACACTGATCAGCAGGAGGTAGACCTAACTACTAGTTTTAAATCAGTAAAATGTGACATAATTTATATTTTTCATAACCATTAATATAAATTAGACCTATAATAATATACTACTTGCCAGTCTCCATCTCGTGTTCATTTCCTTAAGTTTCTCAAAAACCAGATCACAGTGTCTCTTCATAGATGACTGCCTGAATCTGGAATCAAAAAGTAAAAATGTGCTTGCTGGTAGTTAAAAAGGCTACAACAAATTCCAATGCCAGAAAATCTTTAATCTGGTCAAGTCTCAAAATTTTAACCCGGAATTGTAGATTTTAAAATTTTTATTTACAAAATCAATCAAGACATATTTCAAATTTTAAGATTGTCGGATGAGCTCCAGGAAATAGACTTTGAAAATGCAGAGGTATAGTCTGGTCCCCTTGAAAGCTCTGATTGTTTGTCCTATCGGGTTGTGGTTTGCACCAAAATGTTAAGAAAAAATGTGTGTATGAGTGTAAGAGCACATTTTCCAAAAAGAGTTACTCTTTTCAATAACGGACAGTAAATATGCCACCAAACGGGTAATTTGGAGTCATTTCCCAAGCTTGTGTAGACGCCAATTTAAATTGAAATCTTGAAATGTGCTCTGATTGCAAATTCCCCAAAACAACATCTAAAAGTCAATGTTTTTAGTTGAAAATTGTAGTCAAAAAGTGATTCAGAATGAAGGCTTTATGTGAAATCACAAATTAGTTCCATGGGTCACTGGGTTTAGGGTTACAGATGTAAAGAGCAAAATGTTAAGGATTAAACCTGTTTTTCAAGTACTAAATTTACACTGAAAAAAGTTATAAAAATTGTTCCTCATTTCATAGGTAGGCCTAAGAAGTGAAGAATATAGATGATGGAACAGGTAAAAAAAGTAAATAAGTTTTCCCAGCCGGGACTCGAATCGCGACCTCTCGCATGCAAAACGAGAGCGCTAACCATTGGGCCAGCAGCGTACACAACAAGTGGATGCTCTAGAGCGATAGTACTTATGCAGCCCGTCAGATACGCACGCAGACTCGAGACGAGCGTAAAAGCTTTGTGATGACAATTAGCACACCTATATTAATACTTTTTAAAGCCTTCTGCCAATATTTCTTGAATGTAATTCACGGTTGTAGGCCTATACAGCATATGTATGCAATTACTGTATATTTTAGTATGAAACACTTTCAATGTGGCAGTTCTCTCGAGCTCGACATGTTTATTATCCACTCGATTAGAATGTTCCAAATAGCTATCGGGAGGATTAACTTCTCTTGTGTAATAGGAAAAACTAGATAGTTATTGAACGGATGGCTTATCCGACAGATAGCTATTTGTTACAGTTAATGTTTCTTATTTGATGATTTGATAGTAATACCGGCCAAGTCGAGTTTGTTAAGTTTCTATATAGGAAGCGTAGGCCACAGTCTGCCAGACATGCCTGTAACTTAGCCTAAGCCAAAATTAACAACTTAGTAGTAATTTATCTGAAGCTTGTTTAACATGCATTTAGGACGTACTGAAAGTTAGTTTTGAAGTGTTGCATGGGTATGTAGGCTATGTATGTCCATGGGCTAGACAAATTTTTACTATGTCTTGGTAGTAAATTAGGCTATAAAGGGAAAAAATGTTTTTACAAGTCAATTTCCAATTTCCACGTATAATGTCTTGTTATAATCATGAATCACAAAAGAAATTTAATCATAGAAGCTATATAAGTTCTGTAGGCCTACAAGTACAAACAAATCAATACCTACATTTTTTGTTTATAAATAGGTATAGACCACTAGTTGGTCGAAACGTATCAGCAACTTTGTCTACTCATCTATTTGTGTCTGTGCGACCTACCTAACGTTTTTCAAGGTAAGCTGTCGTCCTTCTGTACCTTTCCCCCACTGAAACATGTTTATTCATGTTCCCAGTTTAAGTATCCTAGCCATTTAGGCCTCATCTATACCAAGCAAACTATATACTCACTGTAATGCACAAGATATTAAAAAACATTAATTTGATAAAACAAAACTAGAGTATACTATTAGACCACCACTCTGTCTCAACCTTATCCCAGAATTCATCTGTTAGACTATTACCAATGGCTAGTGACCAATGATATTTAACATCTATAGGCCTAGTACCGGTAGGCTAGATCTCCAGTTTCCAAAACGTCAGTACAGGCGCTAGCGTAGCAAATTGAAGCGTCAATCTGACCTATTCAAGATGTCGATTTGGCGTTTCAATTTATGCTTGACATTATGTTTTATATGCGATTAAGTATTTTTCTGTATTGTTTTGCTATGGTCTTAGCTAGTGCAGCATGGGAATGCATCAATAGAAACAATAAGAAGTTTTGCATACCGTAAGGAACTTTAGTACCCTAATCATTTTAAATCACCTTTTAAATCGTCATCACCTGTCAACCTGACAGCCATCTTGAAAAATATTTGTGCTACAAATCACTACAACCTACTGTAACATACAAACTGACCTATTTAAGATGGCTTCTAATTGACACACCAGTGGGCCAATGACTGGGGATCTAGCCTACTATAGATGTTAAATATCATTGGCAATGGCTGCTTGTAGACCAAGCCGTCTTATTCTTGCTTCAGCTCTCTCTCTCATTTTTGCCCCAAATGATGAGGAAAAATGAAACACACTTTTTTGCAAATCTCAAAATTGGTATGTTGAAAAAAAAGCAACAGAATGTGAAAGGGCATGTAAAGTACTATCAGAAACAGAAGGCCCTACTCATTTATCCTTTAATATAATTAGAAAAAAATGAGGGCAAAATATTTCTTTTTTTAATAGGCTTAGAGAGGCCTACCTAACAAAACACAGTAGGCCCCGGCCTACCTAGGATGTACGCTACATTACTGACGGGACAAATTACTCAACATAAGTAGTCAACCTGATGACATATTTTACGTTATTCAATTGGCTACCAGTTGCCCAGACCTAGGCCCTGCAAACAAAAACCTCAAACCATAACTAATGAATGGTGGCAAAAATAAGAGAGGAACAACATTGGGCTAGTTAGGCCTAGTCGATGCACAATTGACCAGGGAACCAATAAACGGAAAGTTGCTATTTGCACCTCCGAGGATTTATTCTAGGCCTACTTACATTGAAGTTCTGCACATGCGCCGGTGATTCCAAGAAATAATATAAGCTATTTGCACGGGTCTGTGCAAACAAACAACTGAGGGTGCTCAAACAACTGAGGGTGCTTTGGCACATGTTTTTGTTATTTTCACGAAGTTCAGCGGATGCAACTTGGTAATCATTTAACACTAACGCAATTTGCATGACTTTCCCTCCCCCCCTACAAACATGAAAAAAAGTGACGAAATGGCATACGACATAATCACAAAAAATCAAGTCGTGAACTCGTGATGTAAAAAAAGAGCCTCGAAGGCCGAAACATTTGGTCACAACAAACTGTATGTTTGCACGCTACCGACCATGCCAATGCAACCCTGTTTACTGCAGATGAATAAAAGCCATTCAAGAGAAGTATGTTTATGATTTAAACATGCGGATGCTTGATTAGCAGGAAAAGCCATAGCCTACCATTTACATTAGGTCTATCTCAATCTAGGCAGTAGGTATTTCTGAAAGCGTTTATATATAAAGTTACTTTTTGGAAACATCGGCACATGCATAGAACTTCGGTGAAAATAGAATAAAACCTCTTCAGTGCACTCTTCAGTGCCTCTCCTGTGCAAATCAGGGTTGTAAAAAAAAAAGGGGTTTTTATAGAAAAAGCCCAGCCCCGGGCGGGTTTAATGAGAAAAAAAACGGGTTTAAATGGGTTTTGTTGGGTTTAAGTGGGTTTTATTTTTTAATGATATTAAAATTCATGCTGTAGCATTATTATATAGCTCAAACAGGAAGTAAAATATTCAACAGTCTACTAATTGGGTTTTATTTTTTGACATAGAACGATCGGGTTTGGTCACAGTTGTCTTGACGTTGATCAAATATGAATTTTAACATTTTGACCGCAGTCCATCATTATTGTGGTGAGTGACAGATTTTCCACCAGAGTACAGAACGATCGACGTTTGGGTCACCGCCATATGTAAGTTCCGCTGGAACCACAATGTAAAGAGTCCTGTGACTAAACCTTGAACATGCGAACCTGGCGTAGAATCCGGGCGAACACGCTTGGCATTGTCCTATTATTTGAAAATTACCATTCTTTTTATAGCTCAAACAGGAAGTGAAATGTTCCATAGCCTACTAGAATTTACCCATATATCTCATGTTAACGCCGATTCAATTGTCCCTCTCTTTCCTTCCTCATAGTTCACCTATCACTCAACAGGTGTCACATAAGCATCTATTATTACAAAACGCTGACTTATACTTTGAGCCGGTAAAGTACTGTGCGATCGACGCCACGTGCAGAACTGTGTGCAGTGTGCAAGTACAGTAACCTCCACGCGCATTACATCAGGTGTTGTGTGCGTGTAACCTCCTCGCCACGTTAAACTACGTGTGTACTCTCTCATACCTTCTCGCCTCTCTCTGGGCAAACCTCACGTGTGTTTATTTATATTCTATTATAATAGCATTACTCTCTCGTATGTTTTTAGTCTAAGTTATAACATTTAGTGCAGCTCTACGCGACCTCCGCCGCACCACGTCGTCTGCCTTGTGTTCCCGTCTACACGTCGTCAGTACGTCCACCAACAACACGTCCAACCAGGTATGTGATAATAGCTCTGCTTACGGCACTATCCCTCGTGTTATATCTAACCTATATAACATATTTCCATATATACAGTCCACTCTCTCCACTCATTACCTAGGAAGTTCTAGAACCTTCAGCTAGAACTCTTAGGTCGCGTGTACATCCTCGCCCTTGCGCCAACATCTCATCTCATCTCATTTTATTTGTCATCAATTTTAGCACTCATATGCTTACACAGATACAAGGTAAGCGAGTATTTGATGTTGTCCATGTTGATACAAAGTAAAATCCAATACATTACAAAGTAGTTACAAAATTACCTATACAGGTACTAAAGTATCTCGAGACCATTCTACAGCTCATTAAAATAAACCGTTTCCACAGTGTCTAAAATATAAAATAACACAGGATTTTTTTTTTTTTTTCCTATGCCGAAAGCTTGGATTTTCAATCATTTTTCTTCCTGGCTATCCAGTAAATATGTGCTTCCTTCTCTGGCCCGCTCAGGTTATTTGGCAGGGCGTCAATGTCAGATTTAAGTGCGGCCTAGCTGAGGAGGGTGCGCTCTGTCCTGAAAAACCCGATGTACATAGTTTGCAAGTTGCTGGTTCCTTTGTGATTTGAAATCGACTCAGGTGGTGCTGCAGGACGTCATGTCCTGTGGCCAGCCAGAACTGCGCTGTTGCCACCTTTCTTATCCAGGATTTGTCTGGCCCTTTGAGGACCTCGTCCCGCCATGGTTCGTGATACATCTTGGCCTCTTGAAGTCTTCCATAGGATGTCTTGAGGCCCTCCTTGGCAAGGTTTTTGGCAGAGTTGTAGGAGATACTCGCCGTGTCAGGGGCAGACTTCTTTGAGCCCAACTTGGCTAGCGCGTCAGCCTTCTCGTTGCCCAGGATGTTGCAGTGGCTGGGCAACCATTGAATTTTAAGCACTTTTCCATGCATCACATTTTTATTAAACTCTTTTAAGAGACAGGG